>CAUYRH010015720.1:0-10296 GCA_963574655.1 Perodicticus potto | reverse complement strand
TAAGATTGTTGTGAGGATTAAAGGAATGAGTATATGTAATGTACATAGAATTTCTAATACATACTACGAACACAGGGCATGTTATTATGATTAACAACTAGCATGAGAATGTTAGTGACATGGATAAGTTTATACCAGCTGTGTTGGCAAAGTTTTAGGAAGAAATGTACTCAGGCTAGAATCGAACAAGTTGCTAAATGAAAGGGAATATAGTGAGAGCCCAATAATTCAGAAGATTGTTATATTTGGAACTGCTCCTTAACCCCAACCAGTTGGGAGTTTTGAAAAAATACTTTGTGAAACTTAGACCACTAAAAAAAAAAATCAGCATTGTGATATGAGTTAGTCACATATATGACTGGCACACCCATTGTAGAAATTCTGAAAGGGGCTGAGCCATGTGGCTATTCTGTGTAATCCCAACACTTTGGGAAGATGAGGTGGGAGGATTGCTTGAGGCCAGGAATTTGAAAACAGCCTGGACAACATAGCAAGAACCTATTTCCAAAGAAACAATATAGCCAGATGTGGTAGTACATGTATATAGTCCCAGCTACCTGTAAGACTGAGGCAGGAGGATCGCTTGAGCCCGGGAGTTTAGAGGTTACAATGAGCTATGAGGACATCGCTGCACTCTAGTCCAGTCAACAGAATGAGAAATCTCAAAACAACAACAACAAAAAGTGCTTGCTGGGCACTTTGGCCCAATTATTATCTTGGTACCTGCTTAATCTATCAATTTTGGAACAATTTTGTTGAGCACTCCAGATTAGCACAATGTTTCTGTTATGTGGTATGGAACTTGTATTTTCCCCTCAACCTGCAACCAATATTTTGGACAAAACAATAATGTTGAATCTTTACATCATACTAAAAATTATAAATTCCAGAAGGGAATTCATAATTGCAATATAAGAAATAATAAAAACAGTATATGTATGTAATTATAAGAATATCTATAGGGAGGTGCCTGTGGCTCAAGGAGTAGGGCGCCAGCCCCATATGCCAGGGATGGCGGGTTCAAACCTGGCCGTGGCCAAAAACTGTAAAAAAAAAAAAAAAGAATATCTATAATATGTATGAAAAAGATTTTAAAAATATATACTGAGATCAACTACAAGGCATAGATTTCACTGCATAAAACTATTATTGGAAATGAAATCATTTTTTATTACTTACCTAGTTTTATTTTTAATATTTAAGTTTTTAATCTATTGGCTAGTTTATGATAAACCTATATACAATGAAACAGTACACAGACATTTGTAAAAATGTACTAATTGGATATATTCATTCTCTTATTCTAAAAATAGGAGATTCTACTTACCATTTACTACCTATCAGGTGTCACTGTTCTAGGCAGTGATGTCACAGTCTGAATAGTGAGTAAGACAGAAAAGTTCTCTGCCCTCAGAGATTATATTCTAACAAAAAGAGACAGATTGATTGATTGATTGCTTTTATTTATTTATTTTTAGACAGAGTCTCACTTTGTCACCTTTGGTAGAGTGCCATGGCACCATAGCTCACAGCAACCTCAGACTCTTGGACTCAAGAGATTCTCTTGCCTCAGCCTCCCAAATAGCTGGGACTACAGGTGCCTGCCACAATGCCTGGCTATTTTTTGTTGTTGTTGTTGTAGTTGTTGTTATAGTTGTCATTGTTGTTTTAGCAGGCCTGGGCTGGGTTCGAACCTACCATGCCTGCTGTATGTGGCTGGCTCCCTAACTCTAAGTATAGGTACTGAGCCTGTAATTTTAATTTTCTTTCTTTATTTTTATTTATTTTTTCTTTTCTCTGAGTGCTACAGGATCATTATATTGGTCTGGCTTGGGGGTCATGGCATCGGTCTGGCTCAGTGGGGTCATAAGCTCACAGTGTGGTATTGGTAGGTCCCCACTGTGACATACTACTGAGTTTTTTCTTCTGTATCTGGTAGAGGGGGGAATCTTGCTTTTTCTCAGGCTGGTAGGGAACTTCTGACTTTGAGAGACCCATCCAACCTGGCCCTTCAAAGGCCTAGATTTGCAGGGATGTCAATAGCAGTCTATAGTGCGGTGTCTGTGGCTCAGTGAGTAGGGCGCCAGCCGCATATGCTGAGGGTGGCGGGTTTGAAACTGGCCCCAGCCAAACTGCAATAACAACAACAACAAAAAAGTAGCCAGGCATCGTAGCAGGCACCTGTAGTCCCACTGCTCGGGAGGCTGAGCGTAAACAATCGCCTAAGCCCAAGAGCTGGAGGTTGCTATGAGCTGTGATGCCATGGCACTATACCAAGGGTGACAAAGTAAGACTCTATTTCTAAAAATAAATAAATAAATAAATGAATGAATTGCACTCTACTGATCACCACCATTTCTCTTGTGAGTATCATTCTCTCTTTTTGTCCTTCGCTCCTCTCTTCTTTTCTTTCACTCCACCTTTTTTTCCTCTGTCCCTTTGTATTTTTTTCTCCCTTTTTGCTGCTTACCCTTCTCTTCCTTTTGACCTTATGCTAAAGGCCACTTCAACACCTAATCTCTGAGACAAGTTAATTTAAAGCAAAGGAGGTAGTGAGACAGAAAAAGTAGAGGAAGGAAGTGAACAAGAAGAAAACACACATAAGGAGGAACCAACAGAAAAATTCTGGCAACATGAAAAACCAAAACAGCAACACACCAAGGGACCATGAAGCAGTGACCACAGAGAATTCCACCTAAAAACAATTTATGAAAATTACAGAAAGGGAATTTAAAACATGAATGGGAAAGGAAATAAAGGGAATTGATGAGAAAGTGTAAAAACAGAACCAAAGGACTGAAAGATATGAAGGATATAAAAAGGATATGGCAGAGCTTAAGGAATTGAAGGAGTCCATCAGGGAACTTAAAGATGTAGTAGAAAGTATCAATAACAGATTAATCATAGGGAAGAAAGAACCTTAGAGCTATAGGATAAAGCTCTTGAGCTAACTCAGGTAGTTAAAGAGGCAGAAAAGAGGAGAGAGAAAGCAGAATATTTGCTCAGAGAATCAGGGAACTTCTTGAAACTTTCTAACATACTTATTATAGGTATCCTGAAAGGGGAAAAAGAGTATCCCAAAGGAATAGAAGCCCTACTGGAGGATATCACAAATGAAAATTTCCCAAGTTTTACTAAAGATTACAAAACACTCATTTTAGAGGGATATCGAACCCTGGGTTGTCTCAACACAAATAGAGAATCTCCAAGACATGTTGTAATGAACCTGTCCAAAGTCAAGAGAACAGAGAAAATTGTGTAGGCAGCCAGGAGTAAGCACCAGTTGATGTACAGGGGCAGATCCATCAGGTGACTACAGACTTTTCTGCTGAAACTTTCCAAGTCAGAAGAGAATGGTCTTCTACCTTTACCATAGATACCAATTCTGTATCCTGCTAAACTAAGTTTCAAAATTGAAGGATAAATCAAATCTTTTAATTATATGCAAACATTGAAGAAATTCACCACAACAAGATGAGCTCTACAGGAAACATTCAGACCTTTTCTCCACACTGACCATTGCAATGGACCATCAGCAAAGTAAACACCCAGAAACAAAAGGATAAAACCTAGCTTCAACAAGGGCATAAAGGATAAAACTAAGCAATGAACTTTCACAAAATTAGATGAATAGAACTCCACCATACTTATTGATTCTCTCCATAAATGTTGATGGCTTGAATTCCCCACTGAAGAGGCAATGACTGGCCGATTGGATAAAAAAGCCCAAGCCATCCATATATTGTCTCCAGGAAATAAACCTAAACTTGAATGACAAAACAAGACTTAGGGTAAAGGGATGGAAAACAATATTTCTGGCAAAGGGAAATCAGAAGACAGGATGGGTCACAATCTTATTTTCAAATACAAGTGGATTTAAAGCAATTAAAGTTAAGAAAGACAAACATGGTTGCTTCATATTGGTCAAGGGAACAATACAACAAGAGGACATTTTAATTCTAGATATTTATGCACACAACTTAAATGTTCCCAGATTTATGAAACAGACCTTGATTGGTCTGAGCAATATGATATCCTATAACACCATAATAGCTAGACAGATCCTCCAAACAGAAACTAAACAAAGATACAAGGTACTTAAATGCAAACCTAGAACAAATGGGCTTAATAGATGTTTATAGAACACACCATCCCAAGGCTAAGAAATATATGTTCTTCTCATAAAGTCTATGGAATATACTCCAAAATAGATCATATTGTAGGATACAAATCAAACTTCAACAAAATTAAAAGAATTGAAATTATACCTTGTATCTTCTCAGAGCACAAAGCAATTAAGGTAGAACTCAACTCCAACAGAAATTTTCACCCCCACACATAGGCATGGAAGTTCTTTTTTTTTTTTTGTAGAGATAGAGTCTCACTTTATCACCCTTGGTGGAGTGCCATGGCGTGGAAGTTTTTTTTTTTTTTTTAAATAAGAAGGGCCTAGTTTATTTATTTATTTATTTTTTGCAGTTTTTGGCCAGGGCTGGGTTTGAACCCACCACGTCTGGCATATGGGGCCGGCGCCCTACTCCTTTGAGCCACAGGCACGGCCCCATAGACATGCAAGTTAAACAACCTTATGCTGAATGACAATTAGGTCAAAGGAAGAGATAAAAGAGGAAATCATTAACTTCCTCAAACATAATATCAATGAAGACACAAGCTATCAAAACCTGTGGGACACTGCAAAAATAGTCCTAAGAGGGAAATTTATTGCATTAGATGCATACATCTGATAAAGGGAAAGGGTGCACATCAACAACTTAATGAATCATCTTAATGAAATAGTAAAAGAAGAGCAGTCTAATCCCCAACCTAGTAGAAGAAAAGAAATAACCAACATTAAGTCAGAAATAAATGAAATTGGAAACAAAAGAATCATTCAGAAAATTAATTAAACAAGAAGTCGGTTCTTTGAAAAGATAAATAAAATCGGCTCAGGACTGTTGCTCAGTAGTTATTGTGCCAGCCACATACATACAACAAGGGTGGCAGGTTTGAACCCTGCCCAGGCCTGCCAAACAACAAAGACAACTGCAACAACAACAACAACAACTAATCGCTGGGCATTGTGGCATGTGCCTGTAGTCCCAGGTACTTGGGAGGCTGAGGCAAGAGAATTGCTTAAGCCCAACAGTTTGAGGTTGCTGTGAGCTGTGATGCCATAGAACTCTACTGAGGGTGACATAGTGAGACTCTGTCTCAAAAAAAAGAAAAATATAAATAAAATCGATAAACCTTTGGCCAGATTCACTAGAAACAGAAAAGTAATATCTCTAATAACCTCAATCAGAAATGAAAAAGGGAAAATAGCAACAGTTACCACAGAGATCCAAGAGATTATCTCTACTATAAGAAACTCTATACACAGAAATTTGACAATAAGGAGGAAATGGACCAATACCCAGAATCACACCATCTCCATAGACTTAATCATGAAGAAAAAGATCTCTTGAATAGACCAATATAAAGAACTAAGATTGAAGAAACAATAAAAAAATCTTCCAACAACAACAACAGCCCTAGCCCTGATGGCTTCACACCAGAATTTTATGAAATCTTCAAAGATGAGCTTGTACCTATACTATAGAACCTTTCCCACGACATTCAGAAGGAAGGAATCTTCCCCAACATGTTCTATGAAGCAAACAACACCCTGGTACCAAAACCAAGAAAGGAACCAACCAAAAAGGAGAACTACAGACCAATTTCAACAATGAATATGGAAGCAAAATACTCAATAAAATCTTAGCAACTAGGTTACAGGCACATATTAAAACAATTATATATCATGATCAAGTAGGCTTCATCCCGGGGATTCAAAGCTGGTTTAACATATGCAAATTCATAAATGTAATTCACCATATCAATGGAAGCAAAAGCAAAGACCAACTGATCTTCTCAATAGATGCAGAAAAAGCATTTGACAGAATTTAGTATTCTTTCCTAACAAGAACACTTACGAACATAGGCATTGGCTTGGTGCCTGTGGCTCAATGGGCTAAGGTGCCAGCCACATACACCTGAGCTGGTGGGTTCGAATCCAGCCCGGGCCCGCCAAACAACAATGATGGCTGCAACCAAAAAATGGCCAGGCATTGTGGAAGGTGCTCGTGGTCCCAGCTATTTGGGAGGTGGAGGCAGGAGACTTGCTTGAGCCCAGGAATTGGAGGTTGCTGTGAGCTATGATGCCACAGCACTCTATCCAGGGTGATAGCTTGAGGCTCTGTCTCAAAAAAAAAAAAAAAAAGAACATAGGCATAGGTGACACATTTCTAAAACTGATGGAAGTCATCTACAACCCACAGCTAATATCATACTATATGGAGTAAAACTGAAAGCTTTTCCACTTAGAACTGGAACCAGACAAAGATGTCCTCTATTGCCACTGCTAGTCAACATAGTGTTGGAAGTTATAGACAATGCAATCAGGAAAGAGAAGGATATTGAGGTTATCCAAATGGGAGCAGAAGAAGTCAAACTCTTGCTATTTGCCAATGATATGATATTCTACTTAACAAACCCAAAAGACTCAACCATAAGACTTCATTCTGGATGTTATCAAAAAATACAGTAAAGTCTCAGGACATAAAATTAAGGTCCACATATCAGTAGCCTTTGCATATGCCAATAATGGTCAAGTTGAGAAGCTAATTAAAGATACAGTTGCCTTCATGGATAGATTTGAATGCATAAAAATTTAATTATAGCATTCAGACACACTCAAATACAAGGGAAAATTTAAGTAATGACTTGTAAGCATATGCTATATCTGCAACATATATATGAAAGGCATAAAATCCTACTACACAAAGAATTCTTACAAATGAATAATAACACAGGGATCTTAACAAAAAAATGGGCAAAGGCTATGAACAGTTATTTCACAGAAGATGAGTAAGAACTAATCAATAAATTAAACTTATTTATTTATTTATTTATTTATTTATTTATTATTTTTTTTAGAGACAGAGTCTCACTTTATCGCCCTCGGTAGAGTACCGTGGCGTCACAGCTCACAGCAGCCTCCAGCTCTTGGGCTTAGGCGATTCTCTTGCCTCAGCCTCCTGAGTAGCTGGGACTACAGGTGCCCACCACAGCGCCCACCTATTTTTTTGTTGCAGTTTGGCCAGGGCCAGGTTTGAACCCACAACCCTTGGTATATGGGGCCGGTGCCCTACTCACTGAACCACAGGCACCGCCCATGAAATTTATTATTTTTTTTAATATCTTTTTCTTTTCTTTCTTTTTTCTTTTTTTTTTTTTTTTGAGACAGAGCCTCAAGCTGTCACTCTGGGTAGAGTGCCATGGCATCACAGCTCACAGCAACCTCCAATGCCTGGGCTCAAGTGATTCTCCTGCCTCTGCCTCCCATGCTGGGACTACAGGCACCGGCCACAGTGCTCTGCCTTTTTTTTTTTTTTTTTTTTGGTTGTAGCTGTCATTGTTGTTTGGTGGGCCCAGGGTGGATTTGAACCCACCAGCTCAGGTGCATGTGGCTGGCACCTTAGCTTTTTGAGCCACAGGCACTGAGCCAATAAATTAAATTTATTTTTTCATAAAAAGTAAATTAAGATATTTTATCTCACCATGTCAAAATAAAATTTTGGTAATATCTGTCATTCATTCATTCAATCAATAATCATTGTGCTCTCATCCTGTACTAAGTAGTATCACCGTTATTATGAGAATAATGATGAACAAAATAGACAGTTTCTAGATTCACAGTGTTTATACTCTAGTAATGTAGATAATTACTAAAAACATAACCACACAAATATATGTAATGAGAAACATAATCATACATTATACAAATGCAACGATTGGGACGTTATTCACAGATTACAATAGGATCAAAGAACACTTCTCTTGTAAGCTGCTTGACCTTAAATATGAAGGATGAATTGAAATGAACTAATGAAGTTATGTTGTGAAGGGAAACAACATTTTAAGGCAAAACAAATTAACATGGTCTAGTCCTCAGATGTGTGACATTTGGGGAAACAAGATTAGCACAATGAGAAAGGAGGGAAGTCATGTAAGAAAAGCTTGAAAAGACAGGGGTAAGAATATGCAGCGCACTATATTAGGAACTTTTGTTTTTACTCAAGCACAATTAAAAGCCATGAAATTATGTAAAGCAGAGGAATATGATTGGAATTGCTTTATGCAAATCAGGTTGACTTCTGTGTAAAGAAAAGATTCGGGGACATGGACATAGTGAAGTCATGGCAAGATTTCAGGTTAGAAATCATAATTTGACAATATTAGTGTTGATGAACCCACAGTGGGGCAGGGGGCTCATGTTGCTCCTGCACAGAAAGACAATTACTGAGACAACTAGGATTGAAAAGGAAGAAAGGATTTCGTGGAGGAGAGATGCATGTTCCAGGAGGGGCACAGACTGCCTCGGATCTGACTCCCAGAACAACAGGGTCTGTTAGATAATTGCAAAACTTCATCTCCCTATCCCAATTACCCACTGAAAATTTCAAACTTATGGCCCACCCCCAATGACTCTTCTCGCCAGAGGATAACTTCTTATTAGCTATTCTACCATCCCATCACCTCCCCTAACCAACCCTGTATAAGGATGCGCTTTTCTCTTGGCCTCCTCCCTCTCTCCTCTCTCACTCTTCTCTCTCTCTCTCACCCCGCATCTTTTCCCTCCTCCTTAATGCTGCTCTGCAGCATCCCCCACCAATAAAGACCTTTCATACAAGCCTTCGTGGTCTGTGAGGTTTCTGCCAGTGGAGTGCTTCCCTTTCATCTGGTGTCAGGAGTGGGATCTAATTAGGGAATGCTCCCAAGCTCCTGAGAGCTCCCTATCTTCTTCTCGCACTGCCGGCACTCACCGTATAGGCTTGTGTCCATCTGCCAAGGAGCCATAACCAGCACTCAACACTGGCCTCATCCTAACTTGGTAAGTACCCCTATGGGAGAGAGTTTTTCCTAATCATAGGCTAGGCTGCTTACATTCCTGGCGATTCACCCGTTTCTCGAGGCTTGATTTCCCTATTCCCTTTAACCTTGCGTGACCTAGCTCAGGGCTTCCACGCCTCGCAGGAAAATTCCTGGCGCCAGGTCTCAAGCTCTCCTCAGCCCCAAAGGTCTGACGCAGTTTTAGGTATAGTGACGACTATCCTAAACTCTGTCCTCGTTTTCATGACCACAACAAAGGAGTGGAGATGTCCGCCTTTTGTTCTGGTCCTCCGTGATTCCGCTCATGCTTTATTTCCACAATGAATCACCGGGGTGCAGGCTATTCTATACCACCTAACTCCCCCTTGGGATACTTATTACGCCACCTGGTAGAATTAAGATTAGACTTAAAACCAAAAATTAATTAAACTCTGTACCCAGGTTCGGCCACTTTACAAGCTAGACAACCAAAGTATCTGGCCACACTATAGTTCATTTAACTTTTCTTTAATCCCAAACTTATGTAACTATTGTGAGCACCTTGGCAAATGGAGTGAGGTCCTCTACGTTCAGAGCTTCTCCTATCTTAAAACCAAGCCTAATTTATGTTCGGGTAATTCCAAAATTCTTGTAACAAAGAACTCTTTCTACTCTCTATCTCCCTAAACAAAACCTATTGAAACCACCCCGCCATATTCAGCTCCTCCCTCAACCACACAATTGCCTCCACCTTCTGTCCCTCCTACTTCCCCAGCAACCAATCTAAACTCCTCTCCTAACTCCTTCCCCCCACCAACTACAGCCCAGAGTTTTTTCATGTTGTATCTCAGTCCACCTCCAGCTGCTCCAAGAAACACTTCTGGACCTCTTTACCCCCTTCTTCCTCCAGCTCCTCCATATAATGATTCTACAGTAACATCCACTACTCATCCTTCACTTCCCTCCGGTCCCCTTGCCCGATCCCATTTCCATTAGTGTCCAAAATTAGAAGAACCTTCAACTCTCTCTCATTTCCTAGCCTGTCTCCACCACGTAACTGGAATCAATGGTGTACTTTCTGTTTGTTCCTTTCCCATGACTAAACTCACACACCTTAAAGTTAGACTAGGTTCCTTTACTTCTAATCCTCCTCATTTTATTCAAAAGTTTCAATTTATTACTATATCCTATCAACTTACCTAACATAATGTTTTTATTATTTTAACTAATACCCTAACCTCTGACGAGCACAAACAAGTGTGGGAGAGGGTGAAAGAGGCAGCAGTTCAATTTCATATGTCAAACAATGAGCATCCTACAGATGACACCATGGTCCCTAACTCCCAACTAAATTAAATTGTAATAATAATGTGGGAAGAAAAGTAA
>CAUYRH010015718.1:0-16442 GCA_963574655.1 Perodicticus potto | reverse complement strand
ATAAAATAATAGAAAATTAACAATAACTCCTCCAAGAAAAGAATGGAAAAAAATTTTTAAATGGCACCAAAGTCAATAATATCATTCTTGTATATGTATAGAAATACACATCTATACTTATGAGGTGGGTGTCAATTTTAGAAGTAAATTTTAATAGTAAATTTATAATGCGATATACTTTTTCTGCAACAGGTGGTGCTGTGAGTGGTTCCCAGGCTTATACCTGATTCACAGTTTACATTGTTACCACAGTAACCACTCTACCTGGCTGGTCGCCATTTTTGGAGTTTCTATAAATGTTTGTTTCCTAAACGTTGCCCTACTTTGGGTGGTCTGTTCCAGACGGCACACCTATCCCGCCTACAAACTCAGTGTAGGAGTCCACGCTTCAGAAATATTTCCACTCTGCTCCCACGTTCTCCCAGGAACTGGCAACTGCAGTCAGCTGTGGGGGAGGGGCTGGCTGCTGCCGCTGCTGCCAGCTCTGGCCACCTTTGCTGCTGCCACTCCCGCAGCTGCAGTGTGAGGGGAACTATTCCCCAATTTCCGTGACTCAGAGTCTCTCCATTGAGCCCCAGTTCCCCACGCAGCCTGAACAGCCAGACCTCAACAGTATTCCCCACCAGGGATGGTATGGACCATTCAGTTACTCCTGATATTCTGGGAAAAGTTGTCCGCCATTTCAGACAATTCGAAATGTCTGTTTCCCAGGCGGGATCCCCTCCCCTCACTTTTCCCTTGGGCTGCCCAGCCCTCCGTGGCTCTGAGGGGCTCCCCTTTCTGGTTGTCAAACTCTGCTTAGGAATCCACACTTCACCGAAATTTTCATCAACTAGGTTTTGTGAATTGTGAACTGCTGTCCTCCGTGAGGGAGGGGCCAGCGGGCAGGGAAAAACTCCACAGCAAAGTCCGTGGCTTTGAATTACACCTCAAACACAACAACCACCAATTCGCCGCATGTCTCCAGCTGTCTATCCACTCCAATAATCCACATGGGGAAAGATCCAGAGCCCCCTCCCTCTCACCTTATAACTAGGAAGAGAAGGGCTACACGTCTGTCCTGACCTCCATCTTGCTCCGCCTCTCACCCCAGATGGCTCTCTAGGTGTTTATTCAATGTCAACCTTAAAATTATGTTATTATGTTCCAGGAAACATAAGTTTTTTGGTATTTTGACTGTAATTGTACTAAATCTATAAACTGGATTCAAGTTGACAAAACTTGGCAAATATTTAGTCTCTCAGTCCTGGAGCACAAAATATATTTTATTCATTTACCCAAGTCTTATTTTGATATTTAATACTTTTCTGTAGATATTTCTTGACATTTATGGATATTTATTCCCATATTTGATTATGTAAATATCACACACAGATACTTACACATTATGCCACTTCTTTTTGCTATTGTAATTTTTTTTTTTTTTAGACAGAGTCTCATCTCCCTTTGTAGAGTGCCATAGAGTCATCATAGCTCAGAGCAACATCAAACTCTTGGGCTCAAGTGATCCTCTTGCCTCAGCCTCCCAATTAACTGGGACTACAGGTGCCTCTGTCACCACAAACATCCTGCTAGTTTAGTTTTTTTACTTTTAGTAGAAACAAGGTCTTGCTCTTGCTCAGCAGGTCTCAAACTGCTGAGCTCAAGAAATACACTTGCTGGGCCTGGTGGCTCACATCTGTAATTCTAACACTTTGGGAGGCCAAGGTGGCTGGATTGCCTGAGGTCACAGGTTCCAGACCAGCCTGAGCAAGAGTGAGGCCTTGTTTCTAAAAATAGCTAGGCACTGTGGTGGGCGTCTACAGTCCCAGCTACTTGGGAGGCTGAAAGAAGAAAATCGCTTGAACCCAGGAGTTTGAGGTTGCTGTGAGCTATGACCCCACAGCACTCTACCAAGGGTGACACAGTAAGACTCTGTCTCAAAAACAAAAAACAAACAAATAAAACCAAAAATCCCACCTGCCTCAACCTCTGAGAATGCTAGGATTACAGGAGTGAGCCACCATGCCCAGCCACCTATTATAATTTTGAATTGTCTATTTTTTTTTTTTGAAACAGAATCTCACTATGCCACCCTTAGTAGAGTGCTGTGGTGTCACAGCTCACAGCAACCTTGAACTCTTGCGTTTAAGTGATTCTCTTTCCTCAGCCTCCCAAGTAGCTGGGACTACAGGTGCTCACCACAACGCCTGGCTATTTTTTGTTGCAGTTGTCATTGTTGTTTAGCTGGTCTGGGCTGGGTTTGAACCCGCCACCCTCGGTGCCTGTGGCTGGAGCCGTAACCACTGTACTATGGGTGCAGTACCGTGAATTGTCTATTGTTAGTGTCTAGAGTACTTTTATAATCAGGGATTTTTACAGTGTTCAATAAGGGCTTTTTGTGTGTTTTCTGTGTGAGTTGTACATAAGTCAGATGTTTGTAACTCAGGGACTGTCTATATTCCTTTTCTAATGTCCCTCCTTTCTTTATACAGATCTAAGTTATTAGTCCATATTATTTTCTTTCTCTCTGAAGAACTTCTTTTAACAGTTCTTGCAAAGCAGGTCTATTGGTGACCAATTTTTATTTACCTCAAAAAGTGTTTCTTTTCACATTTGAAGAAGTTTAGGTTGGTCTTCCTTCTCTTTGGCTTCTCATTTCTTTATTTATTTTTGACAAATAATAATTGTGTATATTTATAGGCAACAATTAGATGTTTTGATATGTGTAAATTGTAGAAAGATTTAGTCAAGCTAATTAACATACACAACCTCATCAAATTTTTTTCCCTTTTTTTGTGGCGACAGTGTTACTTTTTGTAATTTTGAAATGTTGAATATATTATCTACTGTGATCACTCTGAAATGCAATAGATCACTATATCTTATAGTTACAATCTAACTGATCTTCATACCCTTTAATCAAATATCTTTCCTTTCTATATCCCTACTCTCTAAACCTAAGCATCTGGTAACCAACTTTTAAGTGTCTATTTCTGTGAGACCAATGTTTTTAGATCCAACATTTATGTCATATTACATAGTAGTTGTCATTTTGTGCTAGGTTTATTTCACTCAGCTTTATGTCTAGATTGATTTGTGTTGTCATGAATGACACAATTTCCTTCCTTTAAAAGCTTTATAATATTCCATTGTGTATATATATCATGTTTTCTATGTCAGTTCATTGATTAATGGATGCTCCTATAGGTTGGTTACTGTGAATAATGCTGAAATGAATATGGAAATAAAGTTATCTCTTTGAACATCAATTTTAATTCCTTTGGCTGTATATACATAGACATTATATTGCTGGAAACAACGGTACTTCCACTTTTAGGATTTTGTGAGGAACCCTTGTACTATTTTCCAAAATGGCTATACTAATTTACATTCCTACCAGCAGTATAAAAGCATTTTATTTTTTCTCCATTGTTGTCAACACTTACTGTTATTCATCTATATTGTAATAGTTATTCTGAGAGGTGATTTTTGTTGTTTTAATTTGCATTTTTGTGTTAATTAAAGGTGTTTAGCTTATTTTTAACACAGTAGAATCTTTATAAGTTACTGACCCAAAGGACTGTAACAAAATGGTCAACATAAGGAACTAGGCCTCCTGTACTGATAGGTACATGTGGTACATGTCCAGTCTGAAGAATGTGGTCAATCTAGGGAGGTGGTAAACTATGGTAGTTCTACTATATAGCTGTTTTCCAATTGTATATCTTATTTTTAGAAATGTTTATTTAGATCATTTCCCTGTTTTTTAATAGGGTTGTTTTCTTGCTATTGAGTTGTTTGAGTTCCTTCTACATTTTGGATATCATGGTCTTATCAGACTTACAGTTTGCATATATTTTCTCCTAATCTATGAGCTGTCTTTTCATTCTGTTGCTTGTTTCTATTGCTTTGGGAAATGGTTAGCACTTGGTAATGGGTATCCCAAATTTCATGATTTGATCATTACACATTGTAATGTATGCATGTAACAAAATTTCCCATGTATCCTATACATATGTACAAATATAATATATTTTTAGAAAAGAACAAAAATCTCTGGTAATATTGAAAAATGGATACTTTCCTTCTCCCTCTCCTAGAAGCATGAGATGATTTTTTCCATATGTTCTTTGTCAAAGTCTGATCAGACTTCTGAATGTAAAACTCACAGGAGTGTGAGGGTCCCCATAGGACTGGGCTCCCTTGGAGTTCTTACCTCTCAAATATGTACATATTAAGCCTCTAACAATTTAGTAATTATAGTTTAAGTTTTCTATCCTAGTACTGTTTCCTAAGGAGTTTTTTTATTCCTGGGATTCTGTTCAAATAAGTTTTAATATTTTGAATCTGTACATCTGTCACTTCATTTTTGAGGGCACCAGTTTTCCTTAGGACCTCTAATGGGTCTCATAATAATCTGAGCAGCTTTTTTCTTATTTCATGGATGTTAAAGGTGACTTCCTAATTTCTTATGCTAGGCCAGAATGCAAGAAAATTTTTTAAATTTGCTATAAATTTTTGATGTTTTGTAAATGCTAGAATAACTTTACTTTTTCTTCCACCTTTGATTTTAAAACAATTTTCTCGTAAATTTAATTATTATGCATATATAATAGTTATATCTAGGGTATATGTGATGTTTTGATACAGGCATACAGTATGAGTTAATCAAATCAAGGTAATTCTGTGACCTAAGCACTTACAATTTTTTTTTGGTTTTGGGACCATGGTGTTTTAAAGTATACTGTAACATATTGATGAATTTATTTGCCTTGTTGTGCTATCATATATTCATCCTGTTTTTGAACCTATTAACCAGTCCTTCCTTATCACTCCTTCCCCAATTCCCTACCCAGCCTTTGGTAACCGTCATAGAATAACTTAATTAACACACTTTTTTTTTTCTTTTAAAAGAATTAAAAAAGAAGGTTTTTTTGATGATTAACTTTACAAAAACTCTCTTCTTATATAGATCCTAAATGCCCAGGAGATGTTGATTTTCATAATAGCGACTGGGACATTAAGACAATTACCAGCTCTTTGAAATTCTACCTCAGGTATGTCTGATTTGTATGGGAACTTTGCTTTTCAAAGTTTCCTGAGCGGAGATTAGAGTTAATGCACTCCTAATTTCAGGAGGTTGGATAGAATTGCTAAAGAAAAAAAAGAATAAGGAGGATTTCTGTCAAAGCATGTACATTAGAGGACCTTTTAAAATCTGAGAATTAAAGCATGGGAAGCATAAAAATGATAAAAATGTTAATTGTATTAAAGGCCCAAAAGATTATTTTAAAAATCATGCCCTTGAAATAATTGAACGAGCTTCAGCATTTTTCACAGGTAGAGTGATATCATGATGAGTTTACTAGTAAAAAGTCATGAGTATTAACAGTTCATGTTTATTAATATGTTTTAGTGAATAACAACCATTTTGAAACATTACATTGCATTTGGTCCAAAATAGCATACTGAGTGAGTGGGTATGTGAGATGTGTTATTATACCATGCTTTAATTTATATGATAGAAAAAAAAATTGAACCATAAAACTATTGTCATAAACGAAGTGACAGTGTATGAGTAAAAACATTAACTTACTAGCAATATTTGTACATGTATAATGATAAAGAATATTTTGTTTCACTTTTTGGCAATAATTTATATTATGCAACAGAGTTTTAGACGTGTTTTTTAAACCTATTCATTCTTTATGTCCCATCCATCATATGCACCATACTTTGTGTCAAAACCTCTTCTTTTTGACTGTTGAGCTCTTTAAGGTATTAAGATAGATACTTAAACTCTGAATAATATAATTTATCCAAAATAGATTGGTTTTCAAATATTGCTGTTAAATGATCTTTTGCTTTAGCATCATTTTGGAGGTTTGTGTAACCATGAATGCTCTTTCTAGAAGTATTTCTCCTGTATTTGCCAAAGTGGAAAAGAAAAATGGCAAGGATATGTAGAGGTCGGGGTATAAATCAATTAGCAGGTCTTTGCTGTGTTCCAGGTAAGAGAGTATGCTCTTTCTTGGATTAGGGAATAATCACAGTGGATACCAGTGGAAGTAAGCACTTCCAGGAGATTTAGGAGGTAAAATTGATAAACTGGACATGGGAATTTGGGAGAGAAATATACAAATGTGATTTCCACTTTTCTGCCCCATGCAATCAAATAAATTACCACATATTTATTAATTTGGGAGATACAAGAAGAAGACCATAATTGAATGAGACAATAAGGTACATATTAGATATCGCAAATTTGGAAGCCTTTCAAGAAATCAGGGTATGAAAACATTTGAATATATAGGTCTGAAACTGAGTGATGAATTTAGGCTTGAGCTGAAAAATTGAGTCTCATCGATCATATAGATAATAATTAGAGCCAAATTCTTATAAAAGATTGCCTTGTGAGACACTTTTCACATTTCAGCCAAGCTGTTGTATCAGGTAATATACATATACTATGTGTCTTTATGTCTTTTTTAATTCCTCAGGTTACTCTTCAACCCATTGCAATTAGGCTCCCACCTCCTCAGCTCCACTGAAGTTGCCCTTACTAGGGACTTCCTCAATGCTGCACACAAAAAACAATTCTTAGTCTTTACCTTACTTGAATTATTTGTAACAATCCCTTTCTCCTCTTTTGGATTCTGCTTTGTCAACTTGCTTTTCTTTTTTCTCATACTCTTCAGTCATTTTTGCACTCCCGTTTCTAGTCTTTCTACTTGCTATTTTTCAGGGCTTTTTTTTTTTTAACACTAGAGCAGGTCTCAACCTGTGGGTTACGACCAATTAAAATGCATCCTGCATATCAAATATTTACATTACGATTCATAACAGTAGCAAAATTACAGTTATGAAGTAGCAACAAAAATAATTTTATGGTTGGGGGTCACCACAATATGAGGAACTGTATTAAAAGGTCACGGCATTAAGAAGGTTGAAAACCACTGAACTAGAGTGATGGAAATCTCAAAAATATACAGTGGCCAGAAATGCAAGTTAATGCATTTAGAGTATTTTCTTTTCATTTTTTCTTTTTTTTGAGACAGAGTCTCACTTTGCCACTTTCGGTAAAGTGCGGTGGCATCACAGCTCACAGCAACCTCAAACTCTTGGGCTTAAGCAGTTCTCTTGCCTCAGCCACCCAAGTAGCTGGGACTACAGGTGCCCACCACAATGTCTGGCTATTTTTAGAGATGAGGTCTCGCCTGGCTCAGGCTAGTCTGGAACTCATGGTTCAGGCAGTCTATCCGCCTCGACCTCCCAGAGTGCTAAGATTACAGGCGTGAGCCACCTCCCCACCTTGATTTAGAGTATTTTCACATTGAACACTTTGCCCATTGAACTTTCATTTGCATACAATTTGTATGCAAACAGCCATGTTAATTACACAAATAACTACATGGGCCCAATGGAGGCAGATTTTCAACTTTTCAAAAGAGGTAGGAAATGTGGATTTTTAATTGAAATAAAAATTATTTATTTTCATCATTGATTCCATCTCATTTCTTTTTCATACACGGTGCTATTACAAACAAGAAATGTTAAAAGTCCCCAGTTAGTGGCTTAGTTGCCAGTTTGCCATCTCTCCTGGGTTAGTGGCAACTGTTCTATTTTTGACCTAGATTCATGATTTTCCCATCTGGTTCACAGACCTGCTAGAAGGGGCTTGTGTCTAGCTTTTTTTTCTTTCTCTATTTCTTTACTATTCTTTTTCTTTTTCAAAATTTTCAGATTAATATGAGAGTACAAAAGTTTAGATTACATTGTTTACATTTTGTCTTTTTTTTTTTTGCTTGTATTTTTTTTTTGTTTTTGAGACAGAGTCTTACTCTGTTGTCCTGGGTGGAGTGTTGTGGCATCATAGCTCACAGCAACCTCAAACCCTTGGGTTCAAGTGATTTTCTTGCCTCAGCCTCCCAAGAAGCTGGAACTACAGGCACCAGCCACAATGCCCAGCTAGCTCAGTTTTTCTATTTTTAGTAGAGACAATGTCTCACTCTAACTCAGGCTGGCCAGCTCCTGAGCTCAAGCAATCCACCCACCTCAGCCTCCCAAAGTGCTCAGTTACAGGTGAGAGCCACCATGCCTGGCTTACATTGTTTTCATTTCTAAGGTAAAGTTCAAGTTGTAGTTGAGCCCTCATCCAGGGGATGTGTTGAACACCTTCACATTATGCACATTAGGTGAGATTCAGCCAATTTCCCTCTCTCTTCCCTCCCCCAGTAAACCATACTAGTCTTTTTTATTTCATGTGGACATGTAGTTATTTATATATTGGTTTCATATTAGTATAAAGTATAGTGGATACTTTTTTTCCTCAATCCTGAGATACTTTACTAAGAAGAATGTGTTTCAACTCCAGTCAGGTAAACAGAAAAGATACAAAGTCTCCATCTTTTCTTATGGCTGAAAAATATGGAATGCTACACAAATTTGCATGTCATCCTTGCTCAGGGGCCATGCTAATCTTTTTATGTATCATTCCAATTTTAGTATATGTGCTGCCAAAGCAGGCAATACATCTAGCTTCTGAGACTTCCGCTCCTTGCTTACACACAGGCCCGCTAACTTAGCATGTCTACTTTGGTGTTAATTCCTATACTATTCAGTCACTCACACTGGATTGCTCTTCCCCTTACCATCATACCCAAACAATGAAGGAATTCTTACTTAACCTCTTTCAAAACACACTCTTCACCACTTTTTTTTTTTTTTTGAGACAGTCTCACTTTGTTGCCCTCAATAGAGTGCTGTCACAATTCATAGAAACCTCAAACTCATGGGGTCAAATGAGTCTCATGCCTCAGCCTCCTGAATGGCTGGGATTTAGGCATTTGCCACAATCCCCAGTTATTTTTAGAGATGAGGTCTCGTTTTGGCTCAGGCTGGTCTCGAACTCATGAGCTCAGGCGATCCACCCACCTCGGCCTCCCAGAGTATCTCTTCACTATTTCTATCTCTATTGCCACATGAACATAGGAGACAACCTTCCTGGTTTTGCCATTTATGAGCTGTATAATCATGTATGGGTTCTTTAACTCTTCTTTGCCTCACCTGTAAAATGCAGGTAATATTAGTATCTACCTCACAGGATTGCCATGTAGTTTAAGTGAGTTAATACATGTAAATCACTTAGTACGGTGTGGATTTTTCTAATATTATCCTCCTTCTCATGATTATTAGTTGGTTACTTCCTCTGAGTCAACTACCATGTATCTTTATTTTATTATTACACTTGTCTTGCTGCATTGTAAACTTTGTATATGCTGCTTTGAACTACTAGACAGTCAGCTCCTTGGAGGTTTGGAGTATGTCTTACTAATCTTTTGAGTCCCATTACCTGGCACAATGCCAGGCACATGTAAGTTATTAAATGTTTTTTGAGTAAGCTATGAAACCTGTTTGAGCCTCATTTTCCTCTTCCAATGAGTGGGTTTTGTTCTTTTTGTTGTTGTTGTTTTTGTTTTTTGAGACAGACCCTCAAGCTGTCACCCTGGATAGAGTGCTGTGGCATCACAGCTCACAGCAACCTCCAATTCCTGGGCTCAAGCAAGTCTCTTGCCTCTGCCTCCCAAGCAGCTGGGACTACAGGTGCCCGCCACAATGCCTGGCCATTTTTTGGTTACAGCCGTCATTGTTTGGCGGGTCTGGGCTGGATTCGAACCCGCCAGCTCAGGTGTACGTGGCTGGCGCCTTAGCCCATTGAGCCACAGGCACCGAGCCTAATGAGTGGGTTTTGAATAAGTGCTTCACCTCACAGGTCAGTGGGTGGTCACTGGGAGCACAGGTTTAAAAATGCTTTGGAAATTCTGAAGACTTACCAAGTTATTATGGATTAATGGTAGCATTTACACTGGGTCCTACTCTGGTATTTTATAGTGTCTCTTTTTTGGTTTTGGGACCTAATGAGAGATCTTTCTAAAGGCTTAAATCCTTACCTTTGCAAGTCTCTTAATTTGCTACCAACTTGTCTTATCCTGAGAAAGCTATATAGAAGAGAAAACGTATATGAGGTATGACAATTAAGTTCACAAACTTGCCACCATGCACTTACTTTGGCAGCACTGTACAAACAGCTTGGTAAGGGTTCATAACCTTGCTATACCAGTTGTGTTCGTATTGCCATGTGGCAGTGTCTTGCTGAGTGGTGTTCATTGTTGCTGTTGAACGCTTTTGTGTGCCACTGCAAAAATGTCAGACCTTGAATTAGAGCAATGAGCAAACATTAACTTTCTTGTTAAACTTGGTAAGAGTGGAAGTGAAATCAGGGACATGTTATTCCAAGTTTATGGGGTTAATGCCATGAAGAAAATGGCAGTATACAAACAGATGAAATATTTTTTCTGAGGGGAGAGAAAGTATCACTGATGAAGAGAGGTTGGGATGGCCAGTAATGAGCATAGCTGACAAAAATATTGCAAAAATTCACCAAATTGTGTGTCAAAATTGTCAGCTGACTATGAGAAGCATAGCAGAGTAAGTAAACATTGATGGAGAAACAGTTAGGAAAATCTTAACTGAAAATCTTGGCATGTAAAAAATGGTCCCAAAGGAGCTCATTGATGAGCAAATGCAAAGATGTTTTGGAGAGGCAAGATGGCGATTTGGGCTGTATTATCACTGGTATTGAAACAGGTATACCAATATGATTCTGAAATAAAACGTCAAAGCTCAAAATGGAAGTCAGCCAATTCTCCACAACCAAAAATGTTTCATCAATTCAGATCAAGATTCAAAATAGGGTGGTGCCCGTAGCTCAGTGGGTAGGGTGCTGGCCACATAAACCAAGGCTGGTGGGTTCAAACCCAGCCTGGACCAGCTAAACAACAATGATATCTGCAACCAAAAAAAAAAAAAAATAGCTGGATAGGTGCCTGTAGTCCCAGCTACTTGGGAGGCCAAGGCAAGAGAACTGCTTAAGCCCAAGAGTTTGAGGTTGATGTGAGCTGTGATGCCATGGCACTCTGCCGAGGGTGACATAGTAAGACTGTCTCAAAAAAAAAAAAAAAAAGAGTCAAATGATGTTTGAACTTCTTTTGATATTAAGAGGATTGTTCCTTATGAATTTGTACCATCTGGACAAAATTAACCAAGTTTACTATTTGGAAGCGCTGAAAAGACTGTCTCAAAAAGTTAGATGAGAATTACCTGAATGCACCAGCTCACATGGCACTGTCTGTGAGGGAGCTTTTAGCTAGTAAACAAGTAATCGTATTGGAACCCCTTCCCTATTCATCTTATCTGTCCCCCAATGACTTTTTTCTTTACACAAAGATAAAGGAAATATTGAAAAGAAGAAATTTTGATGACTTTGAGTATATCAACAGTAATCCAACAACAAATTTCATTCCAGAAAGAGTTTGAAAATTGCTTTGAAGAGTGGACTGGGCACTTGTGTCAGTGCATAGCTTCCCAAGGGTAGCACTTTGAAGGTTACCATGGTGATATTCCACCATGAGATATGTAGCACTTTTCCTAGGATGAGTTCGTGAACTTAATTTTCAGACCTAGTATCATGTCAGAAAGCATCCTGTGAGTAGAAAATGCATATAATCCCATAGTGGCTTCATGGGAGGAGAAAAATGTATTAATGTATTGTCTATAATCTCCTTAAGCTATGTGACTCAGAAAGTTTATCCTCAGTGCCCAGCAGAACAGAGAATTCAAGTCCTATTTCCAATGCATACAAACTTAGTCTTCATTCATTTCAGGAATCTTTCTGAACCTGTCATGACCTATAAGCTTCACAAAGAACTAGTCTCTGCTGCCAGTAAGTATTATGTTACTCCTTAATTGTGTTGTCCTTGTTACTTAATAAGGTTTATACCAATAAGCCTAGGAAACTGCTTGAAGGGAAGGGATTGATGGCAAAAACTTAGAGGCGCATACACAGATTTTCTCCACTGCCAAATGAGAGTAATCCTGCTGCCTTAGGAGAAAATGGCTAACCAGGACTGTGGTGACATTAAGAGTTTACTAATTTATTGATTTTATTGCCTCTTCCATCAGAACAAGAGTATTGGCTCACGTTACCAGGAAAATAGCAAAATAGTTACATCACAGTTGCTATTTCAGATTTCTTCAGTGGTTTGCCTTTTCAAATGTCTTATGATTCATTGTTCTTTCTGTTAGCACTAGTATCACATTTTCTAGATGAGAAAAGTGACTGTTATGATAGAAGAGTACATGGGGAAATAAGGCATATAGAATCACTCCAAAAGTTGACATCTGAAGAAGCATTAAAATTTTGGCTAAGGCTATTGGATGTATGCGTGTCATTTCACATGTCTACGTGACCCTTTCTTGCATCATGCCCTTTGTGGTGCACAGGAAAAAGATTCAGGGGTCTTGACCTCTTACTGAGTAATTCGTTCAAGCAAAGGATGTTTGGTTTTTACTTCTGGGCTTGATTTTTATAGGAAACTAGAGGCAGTAGTGCACCTCTCAGGTGGACAAGTCACGTGGGTGCAATAGGTTTCCAGCTGGCAGTTTGTTCATGAGACTTCAGGAACAACCTCTTGTGTCCAGCGTTATTTCTTCCTCTGATACAGTCTCTCTTTTGTTCTCATCTTTTTTCTTCTTCTCTATTGTCTATTTCCCTCTTCCTTCTAGGCCTTTATCTTTATTCATTTCTTTCTCTTTCTCTCTCTCTGCCTTTTTTCTTTCTTTGTCTTTTTTTGTATGTCTCCCTTTGTCATTGTGTTTCTGTGCCTATTTATCTATCTCTTTCCATCTCTTTTGACTCTCTCCGTGTCTCTTGTTGTCTTTCTCTACATCTCTCTCTGTGTGTATGTGTGTGTGGTGAGTGTGTATGAGAATTCACTCAAGCCTTTTGCCCAGAAAGCTAAACCATCTCACTGTTCTTTCTCAGAGTCTGATAATCTGGATTACCGGTTGGGAGCTATTCACTCCTTGGTATATAAGCTACCAGAAAAGAACCGAGAGATGCTGGAAATTCTCATAAGACACTTGGTCAAGTAAGTAACTAATGGATTTTCATAAACAGTTCCTGTTAGAGAACTGGCTCCTGTGGTAAGACTATAGTGAAATTGCCTCTCAGTTCTTTCAGTCCCAACTCTTAACAGCTTCCTTGGTTAGGCTAAGTGCTCCGTGAAGAAAGTAATTTTTCCTTGACCTTTATATATGAGTGCTGTCCGGAAAGTATCCACCCATGTAATATGAAAAATAGAGATATACATGGCTGGATACTTTCCAGACAGCCCTTGTATGTCCTCTCAGTCATCATGTATCTGAGTTGTCTGCTGAAGTGTAACATGAAGTTAGAGTAGTCTAAATATAGGCTTGCTGTCAGATAAACCTTGTTTTGAATCCTAGCTCTGCAACTCATTTAACTCTGACTGACCTGTCCTAGCCTCTGTTCATATATATTAGTGAGAACAGTCTTGCATACAATGCAGGAATGTTGTGTAGATTAGAATGAACACAGGGTCAAGTGCATGGCCCATAAGAGGCTCTCAAGAAATTGGAGTTGTAATTAAGATTCTAGTCATCTTCTTCCAAGAATGTGGTAGGCAGTTATATCCAGCACCATTCCAGAGAGTAGGCCTGGTAAAGTCACTGAGATAAGTGATTAAAATGGGCACACATGCCCTTTGGTGTTGCTTCCTTGGCAGAAGATTTAATGTCGTGAATAAAGATGAATTTACTTAGCTCAAAAAAGGCAGAAAGTGCTACTCAGTAGCCTGAGGTGGGAGTATTTCTTTAGCCTAAGAGTTTGAAACCAGTCTTGGCAACATGGCAAGACCCCAAATTTAAAAAAGAAAGGCAGAAAGCATTCCATCCATGAGTAAGCATACCAGGGTTCTGTTGTCATTTCTGTTAGTAGCTCATGTGGTGACCACAGTAGGGCATTCTTGAGGCTTTTCTCTGCATGTTAAACTGTAAGGAAATGTCAAAATAAGCTTACAAAAACAACACATTTTAAGTATACATATAATATTCAGCAAACAAAACTATTAGTTTACTCCAGAAATGCATGATATATTTTAACCTCATTTGGGGAGAATGTCAAAAGCTGACATACCTGAAACTGAGACCCTTGATGGAAGTAAGACTGCAGGCTAAAGGCTCCTTTGGTCTTCTGTTACGAATCCTGAGTGACTTGCCCACGTACGTTTGGACCTCTCGTTTTCTGCAATGTGCAATATCACCTAGATATGTTTCACAATTGATTATCTAAGACTATTTTTTAAGTGAAAAGTAAATTTATTTCAGGTTAATGTGAGGGTATAAACAACCAGATCAAAATATTTGATTTTGTTAGGTAGAGTCCCTCTTGCAGTTATATCCCCACACAAAAGGTAATGCCAAAAACCTCCACCTTGTGCCCTTAGGACATATGGAGCAACCTGAATATCAAAAATAACAAATAATGTATTTGATTGTATCATAGGTAGGGATAGGATCGATAACTCTTTAATTCAGAAGAATGACACCTAATACATGTAGTTTGTGTTAAGGTGCTCTGTTTTAAATGTAGAACAAAACTTTTGGATAAGAGAATATTGAGGAACAGAATATTCACACAATTTCAGTGTATTACCCATAGGTTACTTTAAATAATTGCAGATGGATTTCATTTTTTGATTTTCTATTCAATTCCTTATGTCTATGTCTCTATTTTTGTGCCAATACCATGCTGTCTTGACCACTATGGCCTTGTAGTACACCCTAAAATCTGGTATGGTGATGCCCCCAGCTTTATTTTTATTACTAAGAACTGCCTTAGCTATACGGATATTTTTCTGGTCCATACAAAAAGCAAAATCATTTTTTCTCAGTCTTGAAAATAGGATGTTGGTATTTTAATAGGGATGACGTTGAATCGGTAGATTGCTCTGGGAAGTATAGGCATTTTAACAATGATGATTCTTCCCAGCCATGATCATGGTATGTTCTTCCATTTGTCAATATCCTCTGCTATTTTCTTTCTTAGGGTTTCATAATTTTCTTTGTAGAGGTCCATCACTTCTTTTGTTAGGTATATTCCTAGGTATTTCATTTTCTTTGGGCTATGGTGAAGGGAGTTATGTCCTTAATTGGCCTCTCATCTTGGCTGTTCCTGGCATATACAAAGGCAATTGACTTGTGGACATTGATTTTATATCCTGAGACATTACTATATTTTTTGATGACTTCCAAGAGTCTTGTGGTTGAGTATTTGGGGTTCTATAAATATAAGATATCATCAGCAAAAAGGGAGAGTTTGACCTCCTCTGCTCCCATTTGGATTTCCTTTATTTTCTTGTTTTGCCTAATTGTATTTGCTGGAACTTCCAGCACTATGTTGAATAGTAATGGTGACAGAGGACAACCTTGTCTGATTCCAGTTGTAAGTGGAAAAGCTTTCAGTTTAACTCCATTCAGAAAAATATTAGCTGTGGGTTTGTCATAGATAGCTTCCATCAGTTTAAGGAAATGTGCCACTTATGCCTAAACTCTTCAGTGTTCTAATTAGAAAAGGATGCTGGATTTTATCAAATGCTTTTCCTGCATCTATTGAAAGGATCATATGGTCTTTGTTTTTGCTTCTGTAAATACGATGGATAATGTTTATGGACTTGCGTATGTTAAACCAGCCTTGCATCCCTGGGATAAAACCTACTTGATCATGACGTATGACTTTTTTGATGATAAGTTGTAATCTATTGTCTAGGATTTTGTTGAGAGTTTTGCATCTATATTCATGAGTGAAATTGGTCTGAAATTCTCCTTTTTAGTTGTGTCTTTTCCTGGTTTTGGTATCAGGGTAATGTTTGCTTCGTAGAATGTGTTGTGGAAGATTCCGTCCTCCTCAATTTTTTGGAATAATTTCTGCAGTATGGGAATAAGCTCTTCCTTGAAGGTTTGATAGAATTCTGGTGTGAAGCCATCCGGACCAGGGCATATTTTGTTGGAAGATTTTTTTATTTTTTCTTTAATCTCGGTGCTTGAAATTGGTCTGTTCAAGAGCTCTATTTCTTCCTGGCTAAGTCTAGGGAGAGGGTGTGATTCCAATTATTGATCCATTTACTTCACATTGTCAAATTTCTGAGCATAGAGTTTCGGGTAGTATTCAGAGATGATCTCTTGTATCTCTGTGGCATCAGTTGTAATTTCCCCTTTATCGTTTCTGATTGAGGTTACTAGAGATTTTACTTTTCTATTTCTAGTTAGTCTGGCCAAAGTTTTATCTATTTTATTTATTTTTCCAAAAAAAAACCTCCTTGTTTCATTAATCTTTTGTTTTCAATTTCATTCATCTCTGATTTAATTTTGGATATTTCTCTTCTTTTGCTGGGTTTAGACTTAGATTGTTCTTCTTTTTCCAATTCCATAAGATGGCTTGTGAGTTTGTTGATGGGCTCTCTTTCTGTTTTTTGAATGTAGGCATCTAAAGTGATAAATTTTCCGCTTATAACTGTTTTGCAGTATCCCACAGGTTTTGG
>CAUYRH010015714.1:0-34379 GCA_963574655.1 Perodicticus potto | reverse complement strand
ACCGGAATTTCAGGCTCTTGGTCTCGGCGATTCGAAGAAGGAATCGACGGACCACAATAGTGGTGGTAAGTTAGGATTTACTTATAGGAAAGAATTATAAGTAGAGAAGGATTTGTTTATAGGAAAGAATTATAAATAGAGAAAGAACTAAACCTCCAGGCAAGAGGACCCAGGAGGAGAGCAAATTCTCTTGCCTCTGGAGGGAAACAGGCAGCTCTTCCTGTTCCCTCTCTCTGAGGTCTAGAGGTTAGCTTCTGAAAGGGAGCAGGCAGCTCTACCCTGCTCCCTTTACCGAGGTCTAGTCGAGGTCTAGCCAAGGTCGGCTTCTGGAAGGGAGCAGGCAGCTCTATCCTGCTCCCTTTCTGAGGTCCGCTTCGTAGCTGTTCTCTCTTCGAAGTCCTGCTGAAGATCTCTCTCTCTCTCCTTAAGCTCTCTGCTCTGTTGGTTTATATGGGATTTTTGGGGGGTGGGTCCTCATCAGTTATCCAATGAAGACCCGGGCCTTGGAGACTGACAGGTTATTGACCAGTCAGATGTGCACGAGGAGCAGACAGCAAGGCGCCAGTGTTTTCCGCACAGGTGGTTGGTTCTTTATCAAGCCGGTTTCTTCATCCATCACAGCATCAGCACCGCCAGGGCCAAGGCAGTGGTTGTAGAGCTGTCCTGTCCTGCATCAATATCACACTGTACCCAAATAAGGCAAACACCTCCTCCCTGTAGTCAATCAGTACTTTCTCTCTCTGCTGCAGCTGAGCTCCCTGAACCAGTATGTTGACAGATTTATTCATCCATTCTTTGCTCAAATAAACTCTATTACATTTGTCTAAAATTTAAGAGTGATAATTAATGTGGGTAAAATGTGCACATAATAGTGGGAACTCAAAAGCCTGATAAAGGATTTATCTGTAAATTCCTTTAGCAAAGGCGGTGTAGCATAAACATGGCTATGGAGCTCAACTGCCAATGTTCAAATTCCTTTATCCTTTCTTAGCTATATAACTTGGAATTGGAACTTCTGGGACTAAATTTCTTTATCTGAAAATTGTTATGCAAAACCTTACCTGATTGTGGAGCAAGGAGTCTTAATGTGGCACATGCAAAACTTAGCATATGTGAACTTTGTATTGAAAAAAAATTAGTTTATTTCTACTAAATTTTACAGCGGTGTGCAACTTGCCCGCTATGTGCAATCCACATGTTAATTTTGTGAGTTTTTTTTTTTTTTTTTTATCTGTGGTATCTGATATCACAAAAATATGCATGGACCTTTTTTTGCTAATCAGCTTTCATTAGTATTTGTGTGTTTAATGTGTAGTCCAAGATAACACTCATTCTGCCAATGTGAGGCAGAAGGAAAAAAAAGGATTGAACTCACATGAAGGTTTTCTTCAATTACAAAGGCAGGGAACAGATCACAGTCCACCGCAGTATTAGCAGCACCCACAGCTTTGCTTCCTATAGAATTGACAGACAGTTGTTGCTGTTATTTTGAAGTACTGTGATCATCACTACTCCAAAATTAACATTTTTATTAGAACTGCAAGATTTATTCACAGATTTCATGTCACTTAGTTGGCCAAGCATTCTACAATTCTGTGCATCTTGGTCAGTCATAATCACAGTGTGAAGTCTCAATGTTTACACACCGGTTCTCACGTTCACATTGCTTTCCACTATTGCCAAAATACAAATGCTTGTTGATCAACGTGAGAAGAGAGATGAATTGTCTTAATTTTGACAATGGTATTTTATTGTATCTATCAGTTGTTCCTTAGAAATCTTCTATATTTAATTTTATGCACTTAGAAATATGTAATTTGTATGAATGTATGGGGTGCAAGTGTTTTTTGTTAGTGGGTATTTTATGCAGAGGTGAAGTCTGGGTTTTCCGTATAACCACCACCATGATGATGCAAGACAAGGCTGCCCGATAACCTGCTGCCTTAGCCCTGGTGGTGCTGATGCTGTGGTGGATGGAGGAACCAGCTTGCTGGAAGGGGCAGACACCTGAGGGGGAGACACTGGCACCTTGCTGTCTCCTCCCCCTCCCCCTTTCTGGCTAGTCCATTTCATGGTTGGTGCCTTGCTGTCTCCTCTCAGGCTCTTCTGACTGGTCAATGTTATGTAAGTTTCCAGGCCTCAGCTTTCACTGGTTAGCTGGCTGTAACTGATGAAGACCCACCCTAAGGGGAAAACAATCCCCTGGGACTATATAAACGCCTAAGCAGAGAGTTCAAAAACAGATCTGGCCAGACCTCAGAGAGGGAGCAGGAGAGCTTGTTCCCCTCATGGGTCCTCTCTGCCAGGAGGTTTGGTTCTTATAGTTGTTATAATTCTGTTTCTGTAAATAAATCCTGACTCACCACTAATCCTATGGTCCATTGATTCATTCTTCAAAATGCGGAGACCAAGAACCTGAAATTCTGGTATCACTAATAATGTACACTGTACCCAGCAGATAATTTTTCAACCCTCACACCCTTGGTTCTACACTTTCTATTCATATGAACGTGTTTAGCTCCCACTTATAAGTGAGGAGAAGTGGTATTTGGTTTTGGTTCTGAGTTATTTCAGATAATGCACCAACTGAAGACTGCTTGTATAAATTTCATCAGATCATCAAAGGCGTTCACACCACAAACGAAGAAATCTTGAGGTAGAGAAACAAAAAAGGTACACATGATGCTTTAAAACCACAGCACCAGCCCCATATTACATGTTCACTATACAGTCTACAGTTATTGCTCTTAAAACATTTATACAGCAGACGTTGCATTATGGCCTATTCAATTTTACATTAAAAATGCAAAATACGGTTAGCATGGTGCCCTGCACTATGGTATTCCGTCAACAGTGAATGAATAAGCAAACGAATGGAGGAAGTGGAGACTGGACTGGCGCCCCAGGCCTCTCAAATACACCTGGAAGGCACAGCTGTGAGGCTGTGGGACGGCATCTATGAACCCAGGGAGCTCTGGGGGATGTTAAAAGGATGACTTCAAAAGGCTCCCCAGAAGCCAGAGCTGCGTCCCAACGACGTCCCAATGGGAGTGGAGATTGCTGGTGGCTACAGGGCAAGGTTCCTTCATCACCCAGGGGCAGTTAGGGCTGACCAAGGTTCCAGGTGAAGCGTTGGGTTCTGAGGCTCCTCGCCTTCTCCTGGGACCTAGTTACGGGTCCAGCGCAGGGCAGCCTTGCAGCAGGTCAGCGAGCGCCCAGCGCGGGTCCCGGGAGGGCCCGGGCGCAGCGCCCCCCTCGCCCCGAGGGTCCCCCGAGGGTCCCGGGCGCAGCGCCCCCCTCGCCGCGGCCCCGTGCCGTCGCCACGCCCACTTCCTGCCCCATCCCGCGCCTTTCCAGGTCCCTCTCCCGGTGAACCGGATGCTCCGTCAGTCTCCTCGTCTGCGTCCTCGGCTGCTGTCCGCGTCCCTCGCGAAGCCGCTGCCACCCCCGAGGGCCCAGCCAGGGGGCTCCCGGAGGCGGGCGGGGCGGGTGTGCGGCGCGGAGGGAGCTGGGCGCGCACGGTTACCGCGCGTGGAGGAGACACGGCCCTGCAGCCATGGGTGCCAGGGGCGCTCCTTCACGCCGGAGGCAGGCGGGGCGGCGGCTGCGGTACCTGCCCACCGGGAGCTTTCCCTTCCTCCTCCTCCTGCTGCTCCTGTGCATCCAGCTCGGGGGCGGACAGAAGAAAAAGGAGGTAGAGTGAACCCCCTCGGCGGCCCCTGCGGGCACGGGAGGGCCGGGCCGGCCGCGTTGCTAGGCAGAGCCGCGCGTTGCTAGGCAGAGCGGGCGCGTTGCTAGGCAGCGGGCGGCGGGCGTGGCCCCGGCGGCCTGGGGGCGGGGGCCGCGTGGGCGGGAGCCCCGGGCGTTCCCTCGGGCGCCGCCGCCCCCGACCTGGGGTCCCCCGGTCTCGACTTGAAAAACCGGAAAAGCGTTCGCTTGATCTTTGAGTCCCGGCGCATCCTTTGGACTCGGGAGTTTTGACCCTCAGCTAGAGGCGGGGCGCTCGTGTCCCCAAGGAGTGTGAAAAGTGGTGTTTGTGAACCTGCAGGGATTGTTCGTTCCTTGTTTTCTTAACTCCGCTTTCTTTATTCATTTCAAAAGGCAACAGAACACTGAAAAGGTGTTTTAAATTCTGTATTATTCATTATGGTTTTTTTTTGATTATTTATTTATTGTGAGACAGGGTCTCACTCCGTCACCGTGGGTAGAGTGCGGTGGCGTCGCAGCTCACAGCAACCTCGAAATCTTGGGCTCAAGAGATGCTCTCTCTCTCTCTTTTTTTTTTTTTTAATTAAATCATAGCTGTGTACATTAATGCAATCATGGGGTACACTGTGCTGGTTTCATATGCAGTCTGAAATATTTTCATCAAACTGGTTTACATAGCCTTCAGGGCATTTTCTTAGTTAATGTGTTAAGACCTTTATATTCTGCATTGTCTGAGTAGGCATTTTCTTAGTTAATGTGTAAGACCTTTATATTCTGCATTGACTCAGCCTCCCAAGTAGCAGGGACTACAGGTGCCCACCACAACACCTGGCTCTTTTTAGAGATGAGGTTCTCTTTCTCTGGGTGAAACTGGTCCAAACTCCAGAGCTCAGGCAATCCACCCGCCTCAGCCTCCCCAGAGTTGCTGGGATTACAGGCATGAGCCACCTCTCCTGGCCTTGTTCATTTCTTTTCATGTTGAACTCTGTACTCGTGAGAATGACCTTGTTATTTGTTAAGCCCTGAAGTTCAGACCACTTGATTTCCATCTTAGTTCCACCATTGATTTCGTTGAGTGTGAAATTTGAATGACTGTATTTAAAGTAGTTGTAGGTATTGGAGATAGTTGTAGAGTTATTTGGGAATTACAGTTATCCATCTTGGATAATCTAACAGCTACAGAGTAATAATTATTTTGGGCATGTGACCAAGGTTTCTTATGTTCTCATTTTGGTGAGAGTACTCTGTTTATGATTCAGGATGGTGTTTCCTGGTCAAGTTACGCACCTACAGTTGACTTAAAATCAGAATCAGGTTTAATTATGTTCTTAACCAAAATTATTTTAATAGCTGAGAGGGGATAGTGAAAAAAAGTCTCAAATGCAAAGTAATTTTGATTCTCTCTGTCTTTATCCTTTGCCCCTAACAACCATTCGTTCAGCATTAACTACTGTTCTTTTTAGCTTTTTTTATTTTAACATGAAAGTAGGCCATGTAAAATTCTTGATGGAATTCTGGTAAGGGATTTAGAGAAGAACCATTGTTAAATTAAAATTACATTTACAAATATAAATTAGCGATATATTTTCTAGCACTTGGCGTTATATCATTTTCCAAGAGTTTTATATTTCATAGCTATTCATGAGAAAGGTAGACATTGAAAAGTAGATAGTTTCTTGTGGATTACCAAAGCAAAGGAAAATGAAAGATTATGAGGAACTCCATGGAAATTCATCTCCTAGGAAGATCATTGTGACCTTATTAACTTTCAATTGAAGGGAGAAAAAAATCTGAAAAGTGTACATGTTCATAGCATCTGAGTATTTACAATTATAAGACTACTGTAAAATGTGGAAATGTCTGTTAATTTAATGTAAATAATTAAATCTAACTTAATATCTATTTCTGTTAAAAAATTGTACAAAAGCTATTTTAAAAGTGAAAAATAAGGGAGAACATTGTTGAGAATTTTAAAAGGGTATTTTCAAAATTACTTTCTTGTATGCAGGAGAGCCTAATGTTATATGAGTGGTACATATCATTTGTTTAGGAAAAGAAGAGCAAAATGACAACTTTAATAGTTGACATTTCGATATTTTATTCCATAAACACGCATATCTCTGAAATACAGGCCAGTTCCATATTTGGTACACAGTTTACAAACTGATCACTTCCAGTATTTGAAAGGAGACACTCTATATTGGAAATAATGAGAAGTGATTGGTTACCAATGTGGTACTTGTGTAATTGTAGCCCAAGGTGGTTTTGACCACATGTGGTTTCTTAATGGCTGACTTTAGTAGCAGACTTTCTTGCTGACTTGCCTGTTATATGATTCTATTGTTGAACTGGAAAGTATAGCGTTTGGAACTTAATTTATCACAGTAAGTATTACTGACACATGTACCAGACCTGTTGACTTGGCTTGAGGAGTGTTTTCCTTCCTTCTGAGGAAGTCAAATTGAAGTCTGAATTTGAGCCTGGAGTCAAGAATGAACATTTCCTTGCTTTAAGGAAATAATAGTTAAGATGATTGTAGTTAGTTAACACCGGTTTTTGAGTCAGACAGTCCAATTACAGCTCAGGCTCTATCTAATTGTATGACATTTAATTGTATGACATCAGGTAAACCACTTAACCTCCCTGAATTTTTGTTTGCTTGTTTTAAAATACATACATAATTCTTACATCTCAGGGTTGTTGTTGGGATTAATAAGACTGTGTATATAGCCTGAGCAAGAGCAAGACCCTATCTCTACAAACAGCCAGTCCTGTGCTCCCAGCTGCTCGGGAGGTTGAGGCAAGAGAATCACTTGAGCCTGAGAGTTTGATGCTGTGAGCTGTGATATCATGACACTCTACCAAGAAAGTGAGACTCTGTGTCTCAAAAAAAAAAAAAAAGTGCTTAGTGCAATACCTATAACGTAACAAATGATCACAAAGTGGTAGCTGTTACTCTGAATTCCTCATGTAAGTGAAAACATTTGTATAATGAGATTCTAAAATGTAGTAAGATTTTATAATTGATTTTTTCTGCTAAATAAACTTTATAAAAGTAAATTATATGGGCTCTAGAATAAATCATCTATTACTTAAACGCTGAGAATTCTAAACTCTCTTTTGTTGATTCCCAGGGGGAGATTTTGCATCATAGAATTGGTGAGAGTCTATGGATTGGTTTGTGTATGTGTGTGTGTATTTTTACATGGTTGCATATGCTACTTCATTAAGACTTTTTTTTTTTTGAGACAGTCCCACTGTGTTGCCCAGCGTTGCCTGAGCCTAGCTCACAGCAACTTCAAACTCCTGGGCTTAAGAGATCCTCCTACCTCAGCCTCCGAAGTAGCAGGGCCTATAGGTGCACACCATCCTGCGTGGTTAATTTTTTCTATTTTTAGTAGAGACAGGGTATTTTGCTCTTGCTCAGGCTGGTCTTAAACTACTGAACTCAAGGGATCTTCCTGCCTTGGCCTCCCAGAATGCTAGGATTACACGTACGAGCCACCGCACCTGGTCTCATTAAGATATTTTCTTTTTTCCAAATTAATTAGTTTTGTTATATTCTCTGAGACTATACTCAAGAGAAATCATTAAGTCAGTGGGCAAAGAAGATTGGAGATTTTGAAGTCACTTTCCTTAATTAAATTGAATATAGTTATTAAAAACTAATTTTTGAATCCTTAGTCATGTTAAGCGACGTGAGTTTATGAGAGATTTTGAATTCTTAGCAGTATATTATTTCCATATTCATATCTACTGCATATTGCTTTTATTTTGGCTGTTTATTTTTTACATCATTAACACTTAACAGTTAATCAGCTTCATTTAAATTTATAAGAACCTCTTATAATGTAAAAGGAGCTCAAATTCTGTACTGATTTTCAGAACCTTTACTGATTTTGCTGTTATTAAAAGCAGGTATTGTAATAATTTATCTTTGAAGACTGTGATTAGTTACTAGGCCATGATACATCAGTAACAGTGAATTTTTGATATGAAAAATTAAACAGCGGATAACAGTTTTCTAAAAAGTAAAAGGTGTAATCCTAGCATTCTGGGAGGCCAAGGTGAATGGATTGCCTGAGCTTAAGAGTTTGAAATCAGCCTGAGCAAGAGCAAGACCCCTATCTCTAAAAATAGCTGGTCATTGTGGTGGGCGCCTGTAGTCCCAGCTACTCCGGAGGCTGAGGCAAGAGGATCACGTGAGCCCAAGAGTTTGAGGTTACTGTGAACTGTGACACCACAACACCATACTGAGGGTGACAAAGCGAGACTCTGTCTCAAAAAAAACAAAAAAAAGTAAAATGTTTGCCTAAATGAAATATATTTCAATTGCCTTTGACATAACTTCTGTACATCATTAATGGTTTTAAGCACATTTTATGTGGAGATGTATAATGTCCAGTTATTTTTCATAGTATAAGTGTGAAATAGAGACTTTACTATCTTAGCAAATGATAAAAGAGAGAGGATGGCAATAAGCAATGAATGTTGCCTTTAAGCAGAGAAGTGAAGGGGAAGAAAAAGTTTGCAAACATCACAGAAGAAATGCATACTGGGGGGCCCCTGTGGCTCAGTGGGTAAGGCACAGGCCCCATATATCGAGGGTGGCGGGTTCAAACCTGGCCCCGGCCAAACTGCAACAAAAAATAGCCATAGCCGGCATTGTGGTGGGCACTTGTAGTCCCAGCTACTTGGGAGGCTGAGGCAAGAGAATCGGCTAAGTCCAGGAGTTGGAGGTTGCTGTGAGCTGTGATGCCACAGTACTCTACTGAGGGTAATAAAGTGAGACTCTGTCTCTACCAAAAAAAAGAGAGAAATGTATAGTAATTATACATTAATATGTATATACATATGCACAGATGGTATGGATGTCAGGCAGGCATTGTTTCATTTGGGTTGATTATATGTATGATAACCCTGTGGAGAGTGATTGGAAATGACAAGAATAACCAAAGCTGCTTGTCAAGACTGCCTCAGTGTCACAGATGTTGGACAGAAGATCTGGGATCCCTGTGTCACACATGAAGGATAGTTTATGACTCACAGCAGCAGAATTGCCAGAGTATCAGCATTTGCACTGGTTCCTAGAACTTCATTTATCACAGAACAATGTAAAAAGGGCCAGATGATGCCCATACCCATAGTGAGTTGCATGGCAGAATAGGAACTTTGATTTTAGGGAACTCAGATCCTTTAAAATGAACTTGTTTGGCCTCTGTCCTAGAAGGAATAAATGTTATCCTTATTAAACTCAGAAATAAACAAACGTGCTCATTTCTTTCTGGAGGAGAAAGACTCTTTTCCCATGGCCACGAGCTATATAAAAATCCTTGAAAAGCTGTTCCAGAACAAGTGAGTCATTCCACTGGCACGCTTCGGAAACTCTCAGGACCTGTTACCTGAGCCACAAATAATAAATATGTAGTAAATCAACTCTTAACCTTTTGCCACATTTACTTTTTCTTTCTCTTCTGTTTAACCGTAAATAGTCAATGATTTTAGATCTGAGTGTGATTTGTTATGCCTATGGGTGTTGGTTGCTTCAGTCATCATCCAGTTTATTTGGCATATCAGACTGTCTCCTGATTGCTTATTTCCATTAGAATCCCACCTTGTGTACCATGTCGATCCCATCATGAAAATTTGCCTTTGGCTAAGTGGAGGAGTAATGTCCTCCTCTACTGGAAAACAGGTACTGAACAAATGTTTGTTATATAACAGTGTGTGGGCACACACGTGCATGTGTGTATGTGTATAACAAATGGATGATACTTTTGTTAGTCTCTATCAAGTTTTTCTATGTGTTGGGCGAGATTTCTGCAGCTTCTCAAATTGAGCATATCTAAAAGGAATCTCTTAATCCTTCCCTTGGCCATCTGCTGTTAACAGCGCTATTTTATGGTAAACAAATTTTAACATTCTAGAACTTCATTTTTTCTCTAATCACTTGCCAGCATAATGTATCTTTGTGGTGTTTATTCTGTATTTTGTAGATAGTACACAGGGAGGCTGGCTTCACATCTCTTCTATAAAAATATGATCATTCTTATTATACATGGATATGTAAAACATAAATATTTAGTTCCAATATAAATGCTATCACAAGAATGGATAATATGTTCTTTCATAGTAATTAGTATCTATTTTCCTCCCTGTCTTCATTTCTGTTTAACCCTGGAAGGGAAAAGGTATAAACAGTGAATTTATAGTGTGTTTTGAAATCTGTGATAAATTTCAACACAGAGCAGCATCCTTAAGGCATTAATGAACTGAAAACAATTCAGAGGAAAAGGGGAAGTCTTTACTGGCATATTTGATATTAAAGTGTTTTTTTTTTTTTTTGAGATAGAGTCTGACTTTGTCGCCTTTGGTAGAGTGCAGTGACATCATCACAGCTCACAGCAACCTCAAACTCTTGGGCTTAAGTGATTCTCTTGCCTCAGCCTCCCAAGTAACTGGGACTAGAGGTGCCTACAATGTCTGGCTATTTTTTTCATTGCAGTTGTCATCGTTGTTTTGCAGGCCCAGGCTGGTTTGAACCTGCCTGCCTCGGTGTATGTGGCCTGTGCCCTGACCATTGAGCTAGGGGTGCCGAGCCATTGTTATTAAAATTTGGTTGATCATATAATGATACCTACTGAGTTTGACACTTGAAAAAGAAATTTCCTTTCCCCGTTAGGTTACCATGAGAATTTAAGTACCTTTAATGGAAAGGGCACTTAGTATAGGTTAAATAAGTTGTTTATATCCTGTGGCTCACTGGGTAGGGCGCTGGTCCCACATACCGAGGGTGGTGGGTTCAAACCCGGCCCCGGTCAAACTGCAACAAAAAAATAGCCAGGCTTTGTGGCGGGCGCCTGTGGTCCCAGCTACTCTGGAGGCTGAGGCAAGAGAATCGCCTAAGCCCAGGAGTTGGAGGGTGCTGTGAGCTGTGTGATGCCGAGGACGATAAAATGAGACTCTGTCTCTACAAAAAAAAAAAAATGTGGAATCTGTTAGCTATTCATATAAAATGTTAAATGGAAAGAAATACTGTAGTATAACCCAATGAATTTAACAAACTTGGGAGTTGAAAATAAGATTTAAATTAATCATGAAAGAAAAATAAACCAAGTAATAATACAGCAGACAGGATGCTAGGCACGCCACTTAGATTATTACAGTGGATTGAATGTTTCTCTCTCCCTCCAAATCGATAGGTTGAAATCCTAACTTTGAATATGGAAGTAATAGGAGATGGGGCCTTCAGAGGGAGATTAGATCCTTACAGTCAAGTGCTCCTGAGTGAGATTAGTGCCCTTATTAAAGGAACCCCACAGAGCTTTCTCCTTCTCATTCCACCACCTGACAGATACAGGGATAAGACCTAAATCTGCAGTTCTCAGAAGAGCCCACGCTAGAACCTGACCATTTGGTGCTCTGACCTTAGACTTCAGCCTCCAGAATTGTTGAGAAATAAATTTCTCTGATTTAAGCCTCCTTCCCCTAAGTCAGTAACGGGTATAAAACCTTTACGTCCTTGCATGGTAGACTGTTGTGGTAGACGAGCTTGTTTGTCTGACTTGTGTCTCTGGTCACAGTATTGTGACTTGGCTTAATGTCACTTGTCAGCCCCAAGCAATAATTTTTATTAGAGATCATTGTGATTATTCTATGATCTTGCAAATTATTGTTTTCAGAGTGAGTGTATGATATAGTATATGGGACTTTTTAAAACTTTTTTTCTTTTTTATAAAGTATTCAAGGAAGGGAAATTTTTTTCCTTCCTGTCTTTGGGTGTATATATGACAATGTGATGCTTGAGTTGCTGAAGCCGTGAAAATCCAAGCCTGAGGGCAAAACCAGAGCAGAAAAATGGAAAGAACATGGGTACTTGATGACAGGACTTAGCTAGCCTTGTAATTGCTCTAACTCTGGACTCCTTATGTGAGTTAACAACCTTCTTTATTGTTTAGGACATTTCAAATTGGATTTCTGAGTTTTTTTTTTTTTTTTAATCTAAAAACATTTTACTAAAGCAAGTCTCGTTGAACTTGTTAAATGTTGTGCCCATGATTGTATACCATTTACATTTACAGTCTTACTCCAAATTCTCCTCTGTTTTAATAACTAGAAATATAATACTATTTGCAAATTAGGTGTTAAATAGCAGTAGAGTAGTGGTTTTCATCCTGTGGTCATGACCCCTTTGTAACAATGAAAATACATCGTGGCATTGGGAAGGTTGAGAAGCACTGGAGTAGAGGATTTGTTAGGTATATGTAGCCCTTCCTGATCCTTGAATCTAAGTGATCAGTATTAGAAAACACCTGTGTAGGCCGGGTGCACCTATAAACTAGCACTCTTGGGAGGCTGAGGGATTGCTTGAGCACAGGAGTTTGAAACTAGCCTGAGCAAGGGTGAGACCCCCATCTCTACTAAAAAAGAGAAAAAAATTAGCTGGGTGTTGTGGCAGGCACCTGTAGTCCAAGCTATTTGGGAGGCTAAGGCTGGAGGATCACTTGAATGTAGGAGTTTGAGGTTGCTGTGAGCTAGGCACATGAGCTAGGTTGAGGCCATGACACTCCAGACTAGGTAAGAGTGAAATTCTCAAAAAGAAAAAGAAAATCTGTGTGTTTCGAAGTGAATTTTTCCATGTGTTCCTTTTATTGAAATAAATAACTGTTTATTGTATGAATTCAAGTTCTATATTTAAATATTATGTGAGCCAAAAGATTATTGGAAAAAGATTGAGAATAAATTTAACATGTCCTTTAAAAGCTGTTAGCCCAAAGAAAGAGTGGAAGAATAAGTTATGCCTTAGTATTTGATGGTTTTCTACGGGAATACTTTCTTTTTTTAAAGAACTAGTGTGATAGTAGTCGATGTTGTTAAAAGTATTTATTTCCTTTTTCAGTGTGTGCTTTTAATAGATTGGTAGGTGGTTTCATTTTAAAGGCATACTAAGTAAAATATAGGGACATAATTTAACTTTTATATTTAAAGGATCATATTTTAATAATGTTCTTTTGGTTAATGAGTTAAGACTAAGCAAAAGAAAAACTGGGACCTCCTTTCAGGAGGAAAGAATGCTGATAGGTCAGTGTTTTTCAGAATTTTCAAGGGAAGTAAAGGTTTTTTCCTCATATTCACAAAACTAGAGTGATTGTGCTGTGTCTTGCCATTGTTTCCTGTACTTTTTTCCTCTGGGAGCCTTTCTGGGGAGGAAGGGTGGCTGAAGCAAGGTCTACCCCTCTTCTTATGGTACTATTATTCAACTTAACTTCCCACTGACAGCACAATGAGTCACATGCTTTGATGTTGGAAAATAGTGCAGATCATAAGAGAATAGTAACTGTACAGTGTGGTTTCTTTATACTGTATTATGGAGTGTTAGTGCAGCTAAGTCAGGTTTCTGGCTAAATAACAAAGCTGGGACTAAAGGAAGGCTTTCTGACACAACACTTGATATTTCAATATTCGCATGCTCAACTATTGAGACTTTATGCTGTTAGTGTTCCCGCTAACCCTTTATGACTTTTTTTGAAAGAGTCTCACTCTGTCACTCAGGCTAGAGTGCCCTGGCATCATCACAGCTCACAGCAACCTCAAATTCTTGGACTTGAGCAATCCTCTTTCCTCAGCCTCCTAAATAGCTGGGACTACAGGCTCCCACCACATTTGGCTAGTTTCTCTTATTTTCAGTAAAGACAGGTTCTCCCTCTAGCCTGGGCTTCTCTTAATCGCCTGAGCCCAAGCAATCCACCTGCCTCGGCCTCCCAGAGTGCTGGGATTACAGGCGTGAGCCACCACGCCCGGCCCAGCCATTTTCATACTATTTAATAACTATCACTATTCTGTACTCTGTCTTTTCATGATGAGCCTTTATGGAACTTTATTTTCAAGCTACTTGTTTTTTAATCCAGAAAATGATTAAAGATTTGGCAGATGTAAAACATAAAACAATCCTGTTAATACTGCTTAAACTTGCCTGCTTTGAGACTATTTATAAAATTAGGCCTTTGTTTCTTCATGAAGCTATTTAAATCAATGAAATTAGGCTAAAGGAAGCCTAAGTCACATTGGCATCCGGAACTGTATATAACCTACATGGATGAAGTTTAAGGGTAAAAGTCTGTTTCCGTTTTCTCCCCCAGACTGTTCTGCTTACAATCCATAACACTAAGTAAATCACTCTAATACTGTTACTTGCTGAGGTCAGCAATCTGGGCACATGTCATTCAAGTCACAGAGTTTACCCACTTGTGATTTTTTTTTTTTTTTTCACCCTTCCTTTCCACTCCAGCTAGAGCTACTATCACTGGAGACGTCCCTGAAGAATGTCAGGTCTTGGGGGAGTGCTGTTGGAATACCATCAGCCTGTGTGTCCACAGTCCAAACTTCTTTGCATGTTACTCAGTTCCTTTTCTGAGTGAGCCTTTGTGCACCTCTCCTATTTTATATCTCACTACCATACATGCTTCCCTCTACATCATGTTAGGCGAGTTCCCCCCTTTCCCCTTTGGGATGAGGTGCTCCTTTCTGCTCATCTAGGAGGATCTTTGTGCTTATTTCTTTTTTCTTTTCTTTCTTTTTTTTTTCTTTTTTTTTTTTTTTGCAGTTTTTGGCCGGGGCCGGGTTTGAACCCGCCACCTCTGGTATATGGGGCCGGCGCCCTACTGCTTTGAACCACAGGCGTCACCCTGTGCTTATTTCTTTGTAGGACTTTCAGACGGTGTTGTCCATTATCTGTCATTCCCTTTATTTCTTAGGCCCTTTGAGGAGAAGGGTTGGGTTTTCTCGTATCTGTATCTCCATACTCAAGCATAATGCCTTATGCATGGTAAAAAGGGTACTTTTATCAAATTACTTAATCTCACTAAGCCTCACTTTCCTCATCTGTAAAGTGGAGATAGTCTTCCTGTCTCTCCTTTATGTTGTGTAAAGTCAGATAATCCTGGAAAATACTCAGCAGAGTGCCTGAAATGTAGCAGGTGCCTAACGAGTGCTATTTTGGTGCTGATAATTGGGGAATGAATTCTCAGAATGTGGTATATGGTTGTCGTGTTTTCAGAGTGGTTTTTTTTTTTTTTTTTTTTGGTAGCACAAACTGATTTGGTATTACAAAAGAAGTTTTAAAAAATAGTGTATTAGGTAACCAAAATTTGTCATGAAATAGTCAATTTCCCTGTTTGACAAATTCTTGAATTGAATTGGCTCTTTGGAAGTCTACCATCGGTTTCCTTATTGCCAGACCTAATGGGGACCTTTCCTACTTTACTTTTCTATGGCATTTGACATTGTTAGCTACTTCCTCCTGTTTTGAAACCTTACCACGCTGGTCTTTATGATGTCAATGGAAAAGAAGCCATACTCTGTAAAATTATTTAAAGAGGTTTATTCTGAGCCAAATTTGTGGACCATAACCTGGACCCACACCCAAGAAGTCTTGAGCAGGTTGACTGGTGATGGTGGGTTATGGTTGGTTTTCTGCATTTTAGGGAAACAGGAATTACAGTCATGAATCACTATGTGGAAGGCATATACTGGTTTGACCTGAGAAGGTGGGACATGGGGAACTGTGGGCTGTCAGGGAGTACGTGGGTTTGAGGATTCTTTGGTTGATAGTTGGCTGAAAGAGTTAGGGTTTATCTGCCAGACCTGGAGTCAGTGAAAGAAAAGGAATGTCTGTTAATCAGAGACAAATGACCAGACAGATGTGGTTTGCCTGTACACATTGAGAACTATGTCTAGTATAATCTTAGGCCAGTTAATGAGTCACACAGGACTTCTCTAAGAAGGGGGGCACATGATGCGGCAGGCCTGGTCTCTTCTCTCATTGGTGGCAACTCAGTTTTCTGGAGCTCCGTGGCCAAGAAGGGGTCCCGGACGTCAGTCAGCCAGTCAGCTGCTGGGTGGTGGTGAGACCTTAAGATTTTATTTTGTTCACAGTAACATGACCCATACACAACTTTATAGTAGAATGATGGATAAGAAATTATTAGAATATCAACCGCTGTTTCCTCCTCTTACCTTGTTTGCTATTGATTTAATTTTCACTTTTCTTTGGCCCCTAATGGAGGACTCTGACGTTCTATATTATTTGAGTTGGTCTTTCTTTTTTTCTCTTTCATTTGCTTTTTCATTCTCTTTTTTTCTTATTTTACTGTTTGGTAGTGTTACAGAATGGAATTAGAGAAAACAGACAATGTGAAGTCTAGCCCCATTGTTTATCTTTGCACAGTATAGTTGTCCTTCTTTACAGACTACAGATAAAAATACTTGTACATGGCTGTTTTAAAGATGATAGGAAATAAATGCTAACTTTTGAAGTGTTATACAATTTTGATAAAAGTTCTAGAAAATGACATGTGGGTTGTGGTATTTTTATATAAACTCTTATGTTTCAGGGCAAGTCACTTAACCTTTAAGAACATCACTTTCCTTCCTTAAATATAAAACGAGAGGGTTGAATAAGATCAGGATTTCTGAACCTGGTGAAAATAAAGTTTCTTATTTGTTCTCTGAAATTGTATACATTTTTCTTTTATGGGATAAATTCATTTTTCTAGTGTGATTTTTATTTGATTCTTAAAAGGTTAACTACTAGAGTAGACATGTGCTTTGATCCTTTCTAGATTTTAAGATCATATGAAATATGGTAATAGAATGATTTATGGTAGTTTTTCTAAACATCAAAACCAACTTTATGTCTTAGAAGTTGACTCATGGTAACAGTTCTTCTTTGATTTGATTATAATTTCCTTATCATAAAGAAGCCTAAATAATATTACTTTTCAACAATTTAATTGAGTTATATGATCCATAGGGAATAACCAAAACTAATTGTGCCTGAGCTCAGTTCTTTTATTTGGTTATCAAATAGCAATTAAATTTACACTCTCATCATTTTTGCCTGCTTCAGATACCTAATCTATAAAGCCACAAATTAAAACAGTTACTTTTGTACACTGCTGTAATTTTCAAAGTACTTCATTGGTTTTATAACCACAGTAACTCATGGTAGACAACTTAAGAAGTTATTTATCTAAGTACAGTCATTACTGCTGGTCTCTTGTGTTCAAGATGCGTGTTAGAGTAGAAAATCCAAAATATTTTACAATCTAAGAATTTGGGGTGGGAACCGATTGTATTGGTTCCCCTTTTTCTGTATCCCTTTTCCTTAAAAAGTTACTTCTGTAAAGCTGGGTTTGACTTTTATCATTTGTTTACATAGATTAATCTTTGTTTTTGCATTTTCACAAAGTGCCATCATAGCATCGTAAGTAGATGATCCTAGGGAACTTTATACTATTTTTTACTGATTTGTTTCTAAAGTCTGAACTTCTCAAGTATAGGAACTTAGTTGTTTTTGTGTCTATGTCATTATAATCATAGCTGAAACCCAAAGTAGATGAGCCTTTTATGTTTTATGACTACTTTTTGGCTCTTAAATATGTTATAAATGTTTTTCATATCATACACTTTCCAGTGATTTAAATGGAAATATTATTGGAGTAGCAATAAAAAATATATTTGAATATCTTTTTCCTAAAATAATGGCACATGTTACTGAACAAAGGACTAAGTTACAGAAGCTTCTCTGTAATGTGATCCGTCGTTCCTTTCTGTGATGAGTATTTTGGGTGAATATTGCGCTTTAGGTAGGCATGTGCTGGATTTGGGAGTGGTGTGGTGATTAAGGCAGCCATTATATCTGATACATCCTGCAGCTCATTGCCCAGTGAGAGACTCAGACAGAAAAAAATGGAGCGTGAGAAGTGTATGAACTGGGAAATGTTGGGTGCTATGGTAGCACATTGGTGTAAGCTGAAAACCAAAGTGATAATTGTAGGAAATAGCCCAGTGAAGAGGGAGAGTGTTCATCATAGGAGCACAGCACCCGTCAGTATGAAAAGGTACAGCAAATCGAGAGAACGCAAATTAAAATAGAACCTCTGTAAGTTGACCACAGAGGGGACTATAACAGACTCATCCAATATATGGAGGTGTTCAGCATAGGCAAGCAGGTCTCCTGTGTGTTTAGAGTATGTGGTGTGTATCTGGTCTGTGAAAACGAGGTCAGCTTAAGGAGGTGGTCTGTGTAGGGAGGTGGTCAGCTGTGGAGGTTCTAATGTAGTTTATGGCCACATTTAGAATCACAAGAGTTGGGGAGTTATGCATTGAGGTTGGAATGGAAGCCAGAGTCAAACCCTGAAGACCCTGTTAAGCCGTGTTGAAGAACCTGGACTTGGCGAGGTTTCTATTGCTTTGTCTGTGCTGTGGTGAATAGCTTGGATGGGAGTGCAAGATGGGAGGAAGGGCAGCAGTCCCCTCAGGAGGCCACTGCAGGGGTCACGGTGAGAGGTGATGAGGGAGGAAGGGCAGCAGTCCCCTCAGGAGGCCACTGCAGGGGTCACGGTGAGAGGTGATGAGGGAGGAAGGGCAGCAGTCCCCTCAGGAGGCCACTGCAGGGGTCACGGTGAGAGGTGATGATGACTTGAAATTAGTTGTGGCAGAGAATGAGGAAAGGTTTCTGAATTTCAAAGTTGTTTCAGAGCCAGACTAGACAGTACTTGGTAATTGTGTGTGGCCTGAGGGAGAAGGAGACAAGAAGGATGACTGCACTTTGTGCTAAGGGGGAAATTCTGTTTACTGAAATGGGAAGTAGGAGAGGGGAGAGATTTTAGAAAGAAGATAACATTTTACTTTTGAGAACGTGTGAGATGCCCACGTGAAATCCAAACTGAGATGTTTGGGAGGCAGTAATGTGGATGTGGAGGTTTGATCTGGGCTAAAGACAAAATGGAATTGGAAATTATTAGCATAAACGGGAACTGAATTCATAGTGGTGGCTAAAATTCACCCCGCTGGAGTATATACACTAAAAAGAGACGAGCTAACCCAAACCTTCCAGGATACAGACCGTTCAGTGTGCTGTGCAGAAGACACCCAGATACCCAGACTGTGCTGCCGGAGAGCTGGAAGGAGACAGCAGATTGGGGAAGTCATGGGAGTGTTTCAAGGAGAGGTCAACAGTGACACCTGGTGACTTCTGAGAGGCTAAAAGCTGCACAGCCCATTGGATTTAGCAACAACAGTTCCTCTACCGTGTTAAAACTAGAATCTAGCATGTTAGTAAGTGAGTGGATTGTGAGGAGGTATATGGCCAACTGCTCTTTGTTTTGTTTTGAGACAAGAATCTCACTGTGTTGCTAGTGTGCTGTGGCATTGGCCTAGGTCACAGCAACCTTAAACTGCTGGGCTCACATGATCTTCCTGCTGTATCCCTAAGTAGCTGGGTCTATAGGCACCTGTCACCACACCCAGCTAGCTTTTCTGTTTTTAGAAATAAAAACAGATGGAGTCTCGCTCTTGCTTAGGCTGGTCTGAACTTCTGAGCTTCAGGTATCCTTCTGTCTTGGCCTCCCCGACTGCCAGGTTATAGGCGTGAGCCACTGCCCCTGGCCTGACATCAACTGTTCTCATCAAGCATTTTGGCTTTGAATGGGAAATGAGTTAAGCAAGTAGTAGCTGGAGAAGAGATTGAAGGGAAAAAGAGAAAACATAATGAATATAGAGCCAGGTAGCTGAGAAGGCAGGAGGAAGGAACAGCTGATGGAATTAGCCTTGTATAGGAGTGTGGTAGTTCCTGGGCCTGTTTAAAGACTTGGTTCTCTTCCCTGGTTATGGTAGTGTCTTCGTCTGCGTTACTGTAACACTATACCGTAAACAACAGAAATTTATTTCTCATAGTTCTCGGGGCTTGGAAATACAAGATGCTGTGAGATTCAAAAGGATCTACTTTCTCAAAGATGGACTATCTTACTTGGTCTTTACGTAGTGGAAGGGATCGATCAATAAACTGCCTTGGACCTATTTCATAGGGGTGCTGAGCCTATTCATGAGAATTTCCCCCTCATGATTTAATCACTTCCTCTAAAGCCCCATCTTCTAATTCCATCTCGTTGGTGGTTAGGTTTCAGCACACGAATTTTAGGCAGGGGTGGGTGTGTGTGGAGTAGACGCACGGAGACAGACATAGACCATAGCTGGCAAGGTCGAACTTTCCCATTACTTTGAACTCAGCGTGGCCGCATGACTTACTTTGGCCAGTGAAAGGTGAGGAGATGAGTGTGTCATTTCTAGGGAGAAGCTTGAGGTATCATTGCTTGCTTTATGCCATGTTCTCTTTTCTGCTGTCACACCGACTGGGAACGTTTGAGATTGGTAGGTGCGTCATCAGCCTGGGTCTCAGAGTGACCAGGATGAGTGGAGTCTGCCTGCCATCCAATGAGGGAGAAATCTACCTTTATAATTTATTTTATTAGATACTGAGATTTGCAGCCATTAGTGCATTATAATGTAACCTATTTGGATTGTGTCAAGGACTATTGATCTCTTTTACATTTTATTATAATTTTAAATAGCTAGTGTGAAAATAGGCAAATTAGAGAACAATGAAGCATTGCTAAATTATGTGAAGGGCAATTTAAGTCTAGGGTTCTAGCATAAACATTAAGGGAAAACACATTATAGATTTAGAGCACGTAAAGAATGAGTTGTGATTCTGAAAATTTTATTTAAGTTCTTTTCCTTGATTAGGTGACAGTATTGTAGTCTTAAACTGAGAAATTGTTAAGCAGTTAATAGTAACCTTCATTTCTCGCCTATCTAACTTGCAAGGTCTCAAACCAATTTCCTGATATTATGACATTTTTATGAATCGATAAACCTTTTCATGTTTATAATATTTCATAAGTTTATGGACTGTTGTATATGTTTAAAGTATCTTGTAGAAATTTAGTGACATTTAATCATACTAAGCAACCTTTCATTTAGAAATATGAATTTAATCTAAATTTATTATGGATTTTTTAAGCTGCAGGTCATTTTATGAGACATAGCCAGTGTGGATTCATACTGATTTATAGTTCTCTGATATATCAATGTGTGTTTTCTGGATATAAATCTTCAAAATCATTAACAAATAAGAATAATCCATTTTTTAGGCCAGGTGCAGTGGCTCATGTCTGTAATTCTAGCACTCTGGGAGGCCCAAGGGAGTGGATTTCCTGAGCTTAGGAGTTCAAAAACAGCCTAAGCAAGAGTGAGACTCCCATCTCTACAGCCAGGCATTGTGACGGGCATCTGTGAAGCTGAGGCAAGAGAATCACTTGAGCCCAAGAGTTTGAGGTTGCTATGAACTGTAACGCCACGGCACTCAACCTAGGGTGAAATAGTGACTCTGTCTCAACAACATTTAAAAAAAAAAAGAATCCATTTTCAAATCAGCCATTATACCTAAGATGGAAAAAAAAATAGCAGCAATAACAACTGCATGGGACTCTTTGGCTTAAATGATACCTGCTGGAAAATATATGGGCTCTATTTTCATAGAAAATATACACTTCTCTTTTTTGAGACAGAGCCTCAAGCTGTTGCCTTGGATAGAGTGCTGTGGCATCACAGCTCACGGCAACCTCCAACTCCTGAGCTCAAGCGAGTCTCCTGCCTCTGCCTCCCAAGTACTGGGACTACAGGCACCTGCCACAACGCCGGGCCATTTTTTGGTTGCAGCCATCATTGTTGTTTGGCAGGCCCAGGCTGGATTTGAACCCGCCAGCTCAGGTGTACGTGGCTGGTGCCTTAGCCCGTTGAGCCACAGGCGCCAAGCCAGAAAATATATACTTCTTAAATTTAGACTAATTGAGGTGTACGTCAGGGGAAATTCCCTCGTATGAATTTGGGATAACAAATTACAGCATATTGAGACTGGATTGTACATACATATAACATTTATTTAACTTGTCTCAGAATATCTATGTGATTATCAGGACACTTAGATTGGGGCAAAGATAATAACTTAGGGCCAGAGGAGCCAGATGTGCAGGAGGAGGGTGACCATAAAATTTATTGTTCAAACTAGGACACTTGGGAGTGAGAGAAGGAGCAATTAATAATTTTGCCAATATAACAGGAATGAACTTGAATGCTCCCTGGGCTATGTGGGATATCTGGTCACCTTAGCGGTAGGGTAGAAGGGTTTTTAAATGGATACACAGTGCTTAACACATTTTTGTTGATTGAGTAGAATAATTTTATAGGAATCTCAGTTGAAAATTTCTCTTTCTTTTCTGTATTCAGATACTCTATTATACTGTGTATCATTCATTATTCATTCATTGCTGACTAGGGGGTTCATATATTGCTCTGGTTGCATTAGTGCTACTTGTTTATCTAATTTTTTAATTCATCTTTTAAAATTTTATCATTCTATTTTTTGTCCTTTCATCAATTAAGCAATTTTTTTTCATTAAAAATAGTTTTTTTGCTTCCATTATAAGTAATGAATTTTGGATCATACATACAAAGCATTGGTGGGAAAATTTGCTCAAAAACAGCCTATGGATTGATAAGGTGTCCACATAATTGTACGTTTATATTGCTTATGGATTGTCATAACATTGTAAATTCTTGATTACTTTCTCAGTGCGGCGAAACTGTTTTGGTACGTCCTATATCTTCTCTGTAATTTTTTTCACAAAACACCTTAGGAGGTCTTTTTGTCTCTTCTGGTGTTAAAATTATTAAATTTTATATGTTACACATACAAAACATTTAATTGAATATTGACTGATCTTCCTAATGAGGCTTCATGAAAATTGGTTAAAAGATTGAATTCTTTAGCTTGAAACAAGTTTTGCAACTATATTTAAATTTATATAGAGACTTAGGTCCCCCTCCGCCCCCCGTATTAATTAATCTAAAGAGCTTGGGAGAAGAAATTTGGAAATGATTTTAAAGGGATGTAATTGTTTAGATTTAATTAAAGCAGGTACTACTATTTACATCTTGGTGTATTTCAACACAGTTGAACGAATGATAACTACCATTTATTAAGTACAGGTACCTGCTCTGTGCCATGCTCTAAGTATTTCATATGTGTTGTCTTATTTAGCACCACAACAACCTTAGTATGATTTCATTTTGTTGGTGCAGTTCAGAGAGTTGAGGTACTTTGCCTTGAATCATGCAACTTGTAATTGGACTAATATTCAGGTGAAGAATTGACTTCAAAGATGTTCTTCTAAATTAATTATTCTTTTACCTGTGGTTTACATACTGGAGAGAAAAGAGGGTGAATGCATACCTCTGGGGTTCTAGAGGTGCAACATGAAGCTGTCTGATTGTTCAAGATAATCTTTGTGATCTTTTATATTAAAACATTTTATAAACTTTGCTTTCTAAACTGTTCCCAACTGTTTTTTTAAAAATGGAATTGTTTAGGTTTTGTATTCTTAGTTGTATACAGGCATATCTGAAATTGTGGTTATATATCCGGACCACCACAATAAAGTGAAAATTGCAATAAAGTGAGTCAAATGCATTTTTGGTTTCCCAGTGCATATACAAATTATGTTTATACTGTAGTCTATTAAGTGCAATAGCACTTTGGCTAAAAAAAAAATACGTACCTTAATTAAAAAATATTTTATTTCTAAATGCTAACAATCTGAGCCTTCAGCAAGTTGTAATCCTTTTGCTAGATTATGGAGGTTTTGCCTTGATGTATGTCTGCTAACTTATGGTTCTGAACTTTGGGGTGACTGTGGCAATTTCTTAAAATGAGACAATGAATGATATTTGCCACATTGGTTCTTTTTTCTTTTGAGGCACGAGTCTCACTTTGTCACCCTGGGTCGAGTGCCGTGGCATCATCATAGCTTGTAGCAAACTCAAACTCTAGGCTCAAATGATCCTCTTACCTCAGCCTCCTGAGGAGCTGAGCCTCCAGGCACTGGCCACAATGCCTGGCTAGTTTTTCTGTTTTTCTATTTTTTGTAGAGACGCAGTCTACCCACCTTCGCCTCCCACAGTGCTAGGATTATAGGAGTGTGCCACTCCTGTTGTTTTTTTGTTTTGTTTTGTTTTGAGACAGAATTTCACTCTATTGTCCAGACTAGAGTGCTGTGGCACCTGCCTAGCTCACAGCACCCTCAAAATCGTGGGCTTAAGCAATCCTCCTGCCTCAGCCCCCTGAGTAGCTGGAAATACAGACAACTGCCACGATGCCTGGGTACTTTTTCTATTTTTAGTAGAGTCCGGGTCTCACTCTTGCTCAGGCTAGTCTCAGACTCCTGAACTCAAGCAAATCCTCCCACTCCAGCCTCCCAGAGTACTAAGATTACAGGCTTGAATTTCTTTTTATGAAAGATTTCTTTGTAGCATAAGATGTTTGATAGCATTGTACTCTCAGTAGTTTCATAATTAGAGTGAATCCTCTCAAATCCTGCTGCTTTATTTTATACTTATGAAATATTCTAAATCCTTTGTTGTCATTTCAACAATGTTCACAGCATCTTCACCAAGAGTAAATTCCATCTCAAGAAATCACTTTCTTGCTCATTCATTAGAAGCAGCTCCTCATCTGTTCAAGTTTTATCATGAGATTGCAGCCAATTCAGTCACATCTTTAGGCTCCACTTCTCATTCCCTCCCTACTTCCTGCAGTGACTACCTCCACGGAAATCTTGAACTTCTCGAAGTCATCCATTAGGGTCTGAATCAAACCCTAACTTCTTCCAGACTCCTGTTGATGTTTCGATCTCCTCCCATGAATCACAACATTCTTTATGGCATCTAGAATGGTAAATCTTTTCCAGAAGGTTTTCAGTTTATTTTGTTCAGATCCATCAGAGCAATCACTATAGCAGCTACAGCCTTATGAAATGAAATGTATTTCTTAAATGATAGGACTTGAAATTACTCAATCCATTGGCTAAAAAATTGACGTTGCATTAGCAGGCAAAATATGAAAATAGCATCTTGTATTGATCTCTTTCTGTCTCCATCAGAACTCCTCAGTGACTCGGTGCTGTGTCCGGGGGCATTCATATTTGGAAAGGAACTTTATTTTTTTCAGATCAGGAGGTCTTAAAACTATTCAGTAAATTATGCTGTAAACAGATGTGCTGTCATTCAGGCTTTGTTGTTCCATTTGTGGAGCACAGGCAGAGTCAATTTAGCATTATTTTTAAGTTCCCAGAATTTGTGGAATAGTCAATGATCATGGCTTCAACTTCAAGTCACCAGCCCCTGAGGAGAAAGTCAGCCTGTTATTTTAAGCTTTAAAGCCAGCCATTGACTTCTCTGGCTATGAAAGCGCTATAAAAGGTGGTTTTGTCTGTTCAGTGTCCCCACCTTCGTCAGTTAACCCAGTTAGATGTTAGGTATAACTTGCTGCAGCTTCTCCGTCAGCTCTTGCTGTTTCACCTTGCACTTTCCTGTTACATTGATGGCTTTTTTCCTGAAGCCTCATGAACCAACTTCTGTTAGCTTTCAATTTTTCTTCTGAAGCTTCTTTACCTCTGTCAGTCTTCGCAGAATTGAAGAGAATTGAGGGGCTTGCTCTGGGTTAGGCTTTGGCTTAAGGAACGTTGTGGCTGGTTTGATATTCTATCCCAGCCACTAAAACTTTCTACAAGCAATAAGGTTATACTTTCTTATCCTCTGTCTCTTCACTGGAGTAGCACTTTACTAATTTCCTTGAAGAACTTTCCCTGTGCATTCACAACTTGGATTTGGCACAAGAGGCCTACCTGTTCAGCCTGTCTTAGCTTTAGACTGATCGTTCCCACTAAGTGAAATCATTTTTAGCTTTTGATTTAAAGTGACAGGCATGTGACTTTTCCTTTCACTTTAACATTTATCGGCCACTGTAGAGGTACTATTTGGTCTAATTTTGGTATTTTTGCATCTCAGGAAATAGGAGGGCCTGAGGGGAGGAAGGCAATGACTGGTTGGTGGATCAGAACACTCAGAATACTTATTGATGAAGTTTGCCATCTTTTATGTGCACAATCTGTGGTACCCCAAACAATTGCAGTTATAATGTTAAAGATCATTGATTGTACATTACCAGAATAGATATAATAATGTAAAAATTTCAAACATTGCAAGCATTACTGAAATGTGAAACAGAGACTTGAAATGAGCACAGTTACTGGAAAAATGGTGCCCGTAGACTGGCTTGATGCAGGGCTGCTACACACCGTGAATTTGTCACGAGTGACTCTGCAGTGCAGTAAAGTAAGGCACTGTGGAAGGAGGGATGCCTGTATAACTGTTCTTCAGGATGGTGTTGCATATTTTCCTTATCATACTATCAAGTCATTCAGGCCTGTGATTATTCTCTTTGAGAAACAAGAGAGTCAGAGCTGCCTTCTGATAGAATCCACGTTCATGGTAATCACCAGCTTCAATCATACAGGGCTTGTGTGTGTCAGCCAATTAAATCGTTCTTACACGGAGTGTGTTTGGAACTGCCAGGTTGGCTTGCCATGCTTCCGTAGATGCTGCTGCTAAGGATAGAAGGATCCCGAATAGGTTTAGGTATTCTGTTCAGAGCACCGCAGTCAGCTGAACCTGAACCTACTTGGTTCAGTTTTGAATGGCCTGTCCTTTCCCCCATCTCCAAGAGGGCCTTGGTGGGTGCTGTGACTCACTGCATCTATGTCACATTAAGGAACGTTGAGTTTATGAATCCCCAGACTTTGAAAGAGGATGCTAACAAAATTCTCCAACCTGTGCCTCACTGGAGGTGTAGTTTCTTTCTGGTGAGGGAACAAATCTGCCCTCTGGCTCAGAGAGAAACCCTGCTTCAGAGGCTGTTGTTATGCAGATGTTACTGAAAGATATTTTGGAAGCAAGTGTGCAGAAATACCATGGAGAATTGTTTCCCCAGAGCATGCTGTCTTGCAACTTCCCTGAAGGTGCTAAATATGAAGGGTAAAAACAGTAGCATGTTATCTTTACATTACAATAGTGGTTCCCAACCTTCCTAATGCCACGCCCTTTAATACAGTTCCTGTGGGTTGCAACCCACAGGTTGGGAAACTGCTGCATCAGAAGGTAGAGAATGAGGAATTGCAGGGTCTGCATTTCTCTACGTGTATGTCCAAAGGACTAGAAATCATTTGGCAGTAAAGATGTTTGCACCAGATTGTTCATTGCAGCTCATTTCATAATTGCCAAGTCATGGAAGAAGCTCAAGTGCCCATCGACCCATGGATAGATTAATAAATTGTATAGTATATGTATACCATGGAATACTATGCAGCATTAAAAAAATGGAGACTTTACCTCTTTTACGTTTACATGGATGGAGCTGGAAAATATTCTTAGTAAAGTATCTCAGGAATGGAAAAATGAATATCCAATGTACTCAGTACTACTGTGAAACCAATTTATAATCACTCTCACTTGCATATGAAAAATGAAACACACTATAGCCTAGGATGAAGGAGGGGAAGGGAGGGGGGTGGGCCAATAGAGGGAGGGTTAGTTGGGGGACCACACCTATGGAGCATATTGCAAGTACGAGTTGGATCTATCAGATGTAGAACACAAACGCCTTAATGCTATAATTGGGTAAATGAGGTGAAGGCTGTGTTGATTAGTAGGATGTAAGCACTCCAATTTGTACAAATAATCAGCACATTGAATCCCATAATGGCATAAATGTATTCATGATCTATGTGCAAATGACTTAATAAAAAAAATAATAAATAAAAGAAAAAGGTAGAGAATATAGCAGCTAGCTAAGTCAGTCTTTTTCTTAGATCATTTTAGGTACTTCCGTGCCATTTTGGGGTGATACTTTGTTCCTGGAAGTTATTCTGGATGTTTTTGTTTGAATCCTTTATTGTGTCAGTAGATTTAGTAAGGAAAATCCAGCATTCCCCTTTGAGGGAGCCTCACTGCTCTCAGTTGTTAATCATTTCTGTCATCTGGTAGATTTTTGTGACAGTGAGTGCCCTCCTTCCCTGCTGCCTCCTGCTCCTTGTTTCTCCTTCTCTCTCTTTAGAGCTATAGAGATTTAACCTGTGACAGTTTTCATTGCTGCTACGAAAATTTTGCCATTATAAATAAGTATGTGTATGATTGTATGAGGAAACTGCATAGGTTATAGAATTGTCCAGAGGCAGTGTTCTATAGCGCGTGGGAACTTAGGACTGCCGTGTCTAAGACTCTAACACTTTGATACAGCATCTGTACTTTAACAAGATCTTGAGATGACTCATATAGACATCAGAGTTTAAGAAGTATTGCTTTAGACAATAGAATGAGATGAGATTAGAATGTGAACTGATTTTGGTAAACTGATGAATCAGAAACCTAGCATGAAGTTTAGGGAGGAAAAGTATAGTATGCAGAAGGCTTTAACGATAGGTTAGTAGTGGGTAATTAAAAATTAAATTTTAAATTAACATTAAATTTACCTTGAGATAGAAAATTAGGCCACTGCCACATTGAGATTCATGAGTAATGTGCTGGATCTGTAAGCTAATGTTATTATAACCTATTCTAATTATGTCCTTATTGAAATTCTGTGTATAATTTCAAGCTCTGTGGCCTTGGATTGCTTGGACAGTTTGTTTAACTTTGCATTGAAAGTTTGAAAATTGAGAATGAAATTTGAAAGGAACAGCAGTAATGTTTTTAAAACACCTCTACAGTGTAAAGAAGAAGAAAAATATATTATCTTCTATTAACTTCTGGCAGACCTTTATGGTCATAATCATTATAATATTAAAAATGAGCAAACTGTCTTAAGGAACTTAAGTAATATAGTTAGTTTTCCACAGAAAGTGACTTAATTGTTGAAGCAAGATATGATTTATATTCTCTTTCTAGAAACTGTTGGAAAAGTTGGGGAAAAAGCCAGTTCCTATAGTAGCAAATGAGATAAAATCTCAGGGTCTATAGTAAAGATAGAATAGGGAAGAACTTTCGGTTAGTTTAACTTAGACTTGATCTTTTTTGTGGATAGATTTCACTTCATAATGCTTCTCTGTAATTTCTTATTACCATTTAAATTTTGTAGTATTTAGGAAACTACAAATTATATTGTAAAGCTGATGATAGATGATATTTATTGTATTTGGATTTTTAAATTAGTTATCCTGGATTTTCTTTTCAGTTTAACTAAATATTATATACAATAAGGTTCTTATCCTACTAATTCTGAGTTTATTTCTCTAAATCTTGAACTTTGTTGTGCACTTAGTAACTTGGCATACGGTCATCCTTTGGGCTTCACAGAGGATTGGTTCTAGGATCCTTGCATCTACCACAGTCTGCTCAGACTTAGTCCTGAGCAGTCCTTAGTCCATTTGGCCCTGAGGAACCTGGTAGACAAAAGTCGGCCCTCTGAACCTGTAGGTTTCACCTTCCATTAGCATTGTATTTTTAGTCTGCTTTTTTGGGGGGGAAAAATCCACTTGTAAGTGAACACAAACAATTTACACCCATGTTCAACTGCATATGTGTATTTGTCTATGTTTGATGGGATATAAAAAGCTACTTTCCCATTTTGTAGTTTTTCATTACTTATTTTTGTTACTTTTTCTCCACTCAAATAGTAAAGTTTTGCTTTCTCCTGTAAAACGTGTCCTATAGATTAAGGTTTTTAGAGGAAGGAAAACCACTTAATCTATTTATTTAATTTCTTTACCAGAATGTCTACTAGGTAGTTTCTATGACCCCGAGAATGTGCAACTCTCCAGAGAAACATTATGTGGAAGGTATTGAATACTCCCTGTCAACATAGAATAAAAATACAATATTAATTGAACTGTGTAACAAAGTTATCAAGTTCATTGGTTCTCTATATAGTTTCTAATTTTTCTTTACTTTTTCATTTTAGATTGCTTCTTTTAGAATGTCTTTAAGTTTACTAATCATTTATTTTTCCATTAATCTTACCCATTATATTTCTCATTTCAGATATTACAGTTTTTATCTCTGTAAATTTAATTTGGCTCTTTAAAAATATTATTTATATCCAGTATCCTGAACCTATAGAATATTATTTAATGTGATTCTTTGCTAATTTTAACATTTGTGTCAGTCATTTCTGGGTTGGCTTTGGTTAATTTTTGGATTGTATTTTCCTGCTTTTTTGCATGTCTGGAAATCTTTGGATGCTAGGCATTATGAGTTTTACCTTGTTCAATGCTGATAATTTTATATCCTCATCAGTATCATTGAGGTTTATTCTGGCTGCAGTGTAAACATTTTGATCCTTTATGGTCTTGATTTAAGATTTGTGAGGCAGGACCCTATTCTACATAATGCCTTGTGAATTATACATTTTTTCAAACCGACTGGTGAGAACAGGCACCATTCTTGGCCCTCTGTGAGTGCTGGATGCTGCTCTTTGGAAGCATGTTCACTGTGCATTTGTTTAAGTCTGGTGAGATGGAACATAATCATATAAAACTAATTCTATCAAGCAGATTCATTACTTAAGGACAGGTAGTAAGGGAAAACAGAAGCTTAGGATTCATCATGAGCTGGCTCCCCAAGCTTCAGGAAAGTTTCCCAGGGCATGTGGCATCTCAACTGCTTGTGCTTCACTTGCACCGTAACTGGATGACCCTGGAAAGCAATCTGCCCTGGGTTTCTATATCTTGGGGCAATGGAATGTTCTGGACTAAAGCATTAATGGCCATCTTGTTTCTAGGAGGCGCTGGAAAAGAGCCCGAGCTGTTTGTAGCTAGTCCCTCCTTATATTGGGATGTTGTATTCTCAGCACATTCTACAGTTATTCTTGAAAACTGCAAGTGAGAAAAAGGGGAGAACTGGGTCTGTCCAAGCCAGTTGGAGAATAGTGGTGTAGTTCTCATATTTTCAGATAGATCTTTTTCCCAGCCTCAGTTAATTTCATTGCATGTAGTATTTCATTAGTAGCAGCAAAATACTCAGAAAGGATCTCTGAGCCTCCAGGTTTCTCTCTGTGAAGTTCTCCCCCCTCTCTGGTATTCTGCTCTGTGATTCTGCAGCCTTAGTCATGTGGACTTGGAGCTTCCTCTCATGGACTCAGTCCTCGGATCTCTACTTGCACTCTGCCCCTCTGTGCCGCAACCTCGAATGTCTCTCAAGGAAGTAGGATGGAACACTCACAGGCTCATTTTGTTTACTGACTTGTAAGCATCCATGTTTTTTATTTCCTACGGTATAGCATCCTGAAAATTATTTCATATATTTTGTTTTCTTTAGTTAATTTGTTTTAGGCAGGTGGGTGAAGTCCAGTTTTTGTTGCTGTATCTTGCCAGAAAAGGAAGAAATAAAAGATAGGAAATGATGATATTGATAAGAGAAATTCTTAATGGCGGAAGTCATTTTTAAGCGCAGTGCAGTACAGTGTAGTGTTCATTTTAGTTTTATGTTTCTATAAAGTGTTTTCAAAAATTAAATAAAATTCTTTTGCAGTATGTATATGGAAAGCAAAATAGACTTAAAACAATTTTCTTAGTCTTAAAACTTGTACTTCACCTATCTTTGTTATAAGAATTAAAACAACAGTCTTAATAAGGTCAAGGTATATTTTAGAGGGATAGTGATTTTAACAAATGAAACAAATGATTGTAATTTGACCAATTAATAATAAAAGTCCCAAAGGTGTGCTTTTAACACATTTCTCCTGATGTTTAGAATTACGGTTATTTGTAAAATACCTCCCAAATGATAGCCAGTATTACTTAAATGTAATTTGAAAGTTTTCTAATCTCTCACCTAAAGTAATACAATGTTTATTTTTTCAGAATGATTTTATAAGAGGCATATCAAACCTAAGTGTTCTTTCTCATTTTGTAGTCACATGTTTGTTCTTAATTAGGAACATCTATCTATTAGTAACAATGAGATGGTGTTTCTGAAATGGATAGTCTTTGAAAAAGTTGATTTTATTTGCATAATTACTCACAGAAAGAATAATGTACCATGTTTTAGGAATGTTCTGCTGAAAAATTATTTGGAACTTCAGTTAATGGCTTAATGTGTCTTATAATAACAGTAATTATAAGGTAATTATGAGGCACATTGTAAGTTGTAACCTCAGTTTTTCACACTCTTATACTAATGTCTTATACTGACATTAGTATATGTCAATTATAGTTATATTTTCCGTATAAAATCCAAAATTTCATTGATTTATAAAGAGATGTTGAAAGTAGGATATGTGGTACGGTTATTGGGAGACTTTACATTGCTTAAATGAGTGTATGTAGTTTTTTGGTTGGGATCGAATATAGTTTTATTATTGATAATTCTTTTTCTCCGTTTACTGAACATTTCATGAAATAAAAATATTGTAATTATTCTCAGTTATAATTTAAATGGTAGAAAGTCTTTTAAAATTTAACATAATAAGCCTGTCACCCGTAGCACAGTGGTTATGGTACCAGGCCACATGCACTGAGGCTGGTGGGTTCGAACCCAGCCCAGGCCAGCTAAACAATGACAACCACAACAAAAAAATAGCCGGGCACCTGTAGTCCCAGGCACTTGAGAGGCTGAGGCAAGAGAATCACTGAAGCCCAAGAGTTTGAGGTTTGAGCTGTGATGCCACAGCACTCTACTGAGAGCAACATAGTGAGATTATCTCAAAAAAAAATTGTTTTTATTTTTTTTTTTTTAACATAATAGAGTAGGTTGTGATAGAGGCTATGTAGTAGGTAACAGGGTTAATAGTTCAATTTAAATTTTGATCAGGTAACAGCAGTTCAAAGTAAATAGCTATGGAAGGCCAGGAGAAGCTTGATCAGTTCAGCAAAATTCAAAGTAGTTGTGTGAGGATATCCGCAAGGGCAGCCTGCAGTAGGAAGAGGCAAGCAGTACAGTAAAAAACGGAATGAGGAGAAGAGGTGGCACCTATTCCAAGGTCAGAAATAGGACAGTGGAATAAAAAAATAACTTAGTAATGGAGATTTGCTGCAGATTTTAATGGCAGTAAGTTAGGCTTTCACAGTCCACCCCAGAAACCGTCTCCACTGATTGCAAAGGCTCTTTGAGCCCAGGCAGTCTCATGTGGTTTATTAGGTTATAGTCTAGGAGATTTTTTTTGAAGGTAAACTTCGCATCCTTTTCGAGCTTGTTGGGTTCTGTGTTCCTGAAATACTACTTACTAGTTTGTCAGTGATGCGTAGATAATTAGAGTAACTTCATATTTTTTCTTAAAATTATTCTCTTTGACACAATGAACTTTGAGTTAAATAAAATTCTTTGCAAATCATTTTTCAAATGATCAAGCCTAGAAAATGCCAGCAACTTAACATCTGAAATATTAGATTCATAAGCCTAGAACACTGGATATGTATAATAAGTTAACGTACATTGAAATTAGATTGATGATAGTTAGAAAAACTTTCAGGAATTTGTTCTAGGAAAATGATCAGATATCTGACATTAGAATTACGTAAAGCATATGGCTTTGTATTAACTTCCTGACCTCTCACACTTTCATACTTTGCCATTTTTCAGAAATGAGTATAGCCCAGATTATTAAGATTCTGACTGAGTAATGGGGAACAAACTTTAGTTAAAACTGTAGATTGTTTTTAGATAACAGTATGTAGTAAATATTTATCCTAGCATTTATGTATGTCGACTTACACACATGCACGCTTGCATGTGCAAACACAACTCTTATTTAGTTTTACTTTTCCCCTCAAATCTGTAAACTTTATTTTTTTTATTGCCTTACTGTGTTAGCCAGAACTTTTAGTATGATGTTGAAAATTCTCACTTTTAGTGAGAAAGCTTGTAGTTTCTCATCATTCAGTATGATATTAACTGTAGGTTTTTGTAGATGTTGTCAAGTTGTCCAAGTTCCCCTCTATTCCTAGGGTACTGAGGGTTTTTATCATGAATGATTGACAGATTTTGTTAAACGCTTTTTGCGTCTTTGATATGACCGTGTAATTTTCCTTGTTTAGCCTGTTGATGTAATGGATTCCATTAATTGATTTTCAAGTATCGAACCAGACTGACACCTAGCATATATCCTATTTGGGATTTTTGTGTTTTCATGTTTTTGTACATTATTGGATTAGATTTATTAATATTCTTTTGAGGATATTTGCATCTATGTTTACAACAGACATTATTCTTCAGTTTTTTTAATGCTTTCGTGTGATTTTGATATAAGGAAAACTGGTCTCGTTGAATGAATTTAGGAAGCTTTCCCTCTCTACTTTGGTCCTCTGAAAGCGATTGTAGAGAATTGGTGTAATTTCTTAGATAAATGTTGGTAGAATTCATTAGTGATCAAATCTGGGCTTGGTACTTTATGTTTTGGAAGGTTATTCATTATTGATTCAATTTTCTTAAAAATATAGGTCTATTTAGATCTATTAGGTCTGTTTATTCTTGGGTGAGTTTTTGTAGATTGTGTCTTTCAAGAAATTTGGTCCATGTCAGCTAAGTTACCAATTTGAGTTGTTTATTCTTTCTTTATCCTTTTAGTATCTATGGGATCTGAGTGAAGTTCCTCTTTCATTTTTAAAAATTTTACCTTTTTCCTTCTTTGGTGCTCTTTCTTTATGCAAATTTGAGTTTCAGGCTTATATTTTTTTCCTAATAAAGGTTTTTTTTTTTTTTTTTTTTTTTGAGACAGAGTCTCACTTTGTCCACCTTAGTTAGAGTGCTGTAACGTCACAGCTCACAGCAACCTCAAACCCTTGGGCTTAAGTGATTCTCTTGACTCAGCCTCCAGAGAAGTTGGGACTACAGGTGTCCACCACAATGCCCGGCTATTGTTTAGAGACTGGGTCTTGCTCTTCTTAGCCTAATGAACTTTTTTTAAGCATTACTTGTAAGGCAGGTCTATTGGCTACAAATTG
>CAUYRH010015713.1:0-22575 GCA_963574655.1 Perodicticus potto | reverse complement strand
TAAGCCGTGTTCTAAACCTAAGAGGCTAAGATTTGTAGACAGGAACCATAAAAGCACTTAGCTTCTATACGATGGGCACATTTTAACTATAACTATACTTAAAAGCACACTGAAATTAGTGTTCCTGATTTTCAAGGTCTTTTTTTTTTAATTAAATCATAGCTGTGTACATTACTGCAATTATGGGGTACGATGTGGTGGTTTTATGTAATATTTGAAATATTTCCATCAAGCTGGTTAACATAGCCTTCACCATATTTTCTTAGTTATTGGGTTAAGATATATATACATTCTACCCTTAGTAGGTTTAACTTGTACCCTTGTAAAATGCACAAGGTCTTTTTTTCATAAATGTTTTTTATAAATGTGACCTTTTATGGAAGCTCTATTGTTTGTTGAAAACAGCAGAACAACCAGACAACTTTTCCTTTGCCAATATTCTTTCTCTTTCTCTCCCTCCCTTCTTTCTCCTTCTCTCTTCTTTCTCTCTCTCTCCTCCCCACCCCCATATACACCTTTTTTTTTTTTTGCAGTTTTTGCCTGGGGCTGGGTTTGAACCCACCACCTCTGGCATATGAGGCCAGCACCCTACTCCGTTGAGCCACAGGCACTGCCCTCACCCCATATACACCTTTAACAATAAGTCACACATCTCTGCTGCTCCTATTGTCCCTGTGGGAGACAAATCTTTCTGGGCAGAGAAAAGCCAGGTGAGGGGACCATCCCTAGCAAGAAAGCTTTAAAATGTCTTACTTGTTACCCCAATAAGAGTTGTAATGGCCAGATCCTGGAACAGAAACTGATAATTTGAAAGGCTGTTTGTCTCCTAAAAATAAAAAGAAAAGCAGATTTTTAAAAAGAGTTCAGACTTTCTGGATGAAAGTTTGACTGCTTTCCTTTTCTCTCCGCATCGTAGGATTTTTCCAGCAAATTACCAAGGAGAGGCTGTGGTCAGGGGCCTGTGTGGTCAGGGATGAGTCACAGCATTGGCGGAATCTCAAAGGCAAACCTAGGACCTGCTCTCCTCTGACGAGGAGGGCCACCGTCATCTTCTCAGGGTGGGGTCCTTTGTGTATCCATATTACTTTGCTGAGAAAGATACCTTCCTCCAAATTTTGTTTCTGCTTTCTTCTCTACTCATTAACAGAAAATCTGGGATTTTGTTTGGCACAAGAAAAGAATGCACCCCCAATAGTAATAAGTGACAAATTGGGGTAATTGTACCTAAATTTTACTGATGGAAAATGAGAATAATTAAACCCACCAGTTTGCACTCTTGGTTGTTTTAAATGAAATGTTAGAAGGTCCTTAAAAAGCACCTTAAAACTCTTCAGGAAAAAGTGTTCAGGTCTTCCTGATTTCAAAAAACTTATGTCCTTGCTCCCCATCTCTTAGTAGTAAAGAGAGTATCTGTTATGTTTAATTTTGCTTTTGGGATTCTGTAACAAGGTCAACTTTGTGTCCTTCTCTAGCCACTCATCAGTGAGTGTGAAAAGACATAGGAAATCTGGAAGCAATAGAGCTAAAACCTTTAACCCAGGAGAAAGAGGGCAAAATGAAGAGATGAATCTTGATACATTCAGCACAAATGAAATATCCCTTTCCTGGTGTTAGTTAGTGGCATATGCTCACACGCCAAGTTTGCAGACAACAGGCATATCTTTTCTCCTTTTATATTTTGTTAAATAATAAAGTCCATTACAAGACCTATGTATTTTTTTTGTAATGTAATCTGCCAATTTTCAAATTGCTCCTTTCAGGGAACCAGTTGAATGTAGCTTTAACTAACACTTGCCAATTGCCAAATTTTCAGGAATGCTGTGAGCTGGTTGTTAAACACAGCCAATATGAAAACGAATTATGCAAATGAACCATTAAATAAATTATACTAAAACAAAGTTTATAAATACTCAGAATTCAGCACTTTCTAATCATTTTCCTGCAGCTTATTGTTATGCACACTCTTGAGGTGTTGCACAACTCTTTTTTTTTTTTTTTTTTGCAATTTTTTTGGCTGGGGCCGGGTTTGAACCCACCACCTCCGGTTTATGGGGCCGGCACCCAACTCCTTTGAGCCACAGGTGCCACCCAGTTATGCACAACTCTTGCATTTATATGGTGCAAGTAATATATGATGGTATGCAGCTATATATCTTGTCCCCATTCTATGTTCGATGACATCAGGCCAATAGCTTGAAACTGGCTATGGTAGAAATATTCACACCACTGAAATTGACAAGCCTCAGGACTCATTTTTGCAGGGAGAATCAATTATGAAACGTTTACCAGGAACCCAATACATTGAATCAGATCTTTAATGAGTGTTATACGAGGGTAGAGCAACTCTGGAATTGGAAAGATAGAGACCTGGTCCAAGTAGGTGAAAGCAAAAGCGAGAGAGAAAGTTACATATTCTGTTCTGATCTTCAGCTGCCCCCTACATACAAAGTTTCTATGGCAGAAAATTGACACCAGCAACTTTTCTTGAACACAGTTGTCTATTTCTGGTGTACTTTAAAGACCCTCGAGGATATTTTTAGAGTGGCTGTTACTGCCTGAGTGTCCTGTTTGTACCCCTTCTTTAAGAAGCATTGAAAACTGAGAGTGCACCATGACTCGTTTTTCTCACTGACCGAGAGGCCAGGTCCCAAGTCATACCCAGTAGAGGAGCAGAACGCCAACATACTGAATCATGCTGTACAGAGCCATGTACTTAAACATGCAAAACGAGGTTACCAGAGCTGCACGTCCTTCCCTGGGTAAGAAAAGAAATGAAAAGGGGGTGAAATGAAAGCAATGAAAAAAACATGAATCAGTTACTCTATGCTGTTTAGCTGAGCTCGGGAGAAAAAAATATCAAAACTCTGATCACACGATTGTTTGTATAAAAGACGGGACAGCCTTGAGCCAGTGGGATCTGGCTGTCGGTATGGCAAAGGACTGGATTTTCAGAACAAATCAATTCCAGGCATAAGTCTTCAGACCTTGATCTGCCAACGAAGCCCAGAGTTACAGTTACTCTTATCTTTTCTGGGGGCATTATTTCAGCTCCGGAGCTAAGAGTCAGGGGACGTGGCAGCTAGTCCCACATCTCACACCCACTCCCTAGTATGATTTGGAAGTTCATTTCCCTTGTCTCAGTCTCTTCATCTATCAACTAAAGGGTTTAAATAAGGGTGCAGGTTTGGGGGTTATTTTCATACAGGTGTTTTAGGAGTTTGGCAAACATTTGATTCACATTTCATTTGGGCTGTTTTAACTTTTTCTAAATCTGGACTAAAACAATATGAACACTCAAATTAGTTATCTATCAGGTTTAAATAGGTGGGAAATATGAGCATATTCATTAGTGCTATTTATTGGTGCCTGACTCTGAGTAAATAGTATGTATTTAGGGCGGCAACTGTGGCTCAAAGGAGTGGGGTGCCGGCCCCATATGCCAGAGGTGGCAGGGGTTCAAACCCGGCCTGGCCAAAAACTGCAAAAAAAAAAAGTATGTATTTAAAGCTTAAAATGGATGATATAGGAAACGCCATTTTTAATCTATTTCTATTGGGTAAAAATTAGGCTTAAATTATAATTTTGAATTTAAATTATATTTCTTCCACCTTTTCTTTAAGTTTCAACACAGTTTAATGATTTTCCAAGATCCTGAAACCTGACCTTCAAGTCAGGTCCTATTCCGTGCCGTGGCTTTGCTGCTGCCTCCTTCCTCACCTCTTCCAAAGCAGCGGATTCCACCTTTGCAGCCATCTCACTACCTATCACATCACCCTATTTATTTCTCTGACAGGACCTATCAAAATCACTGAGTATTTTCTTTATTTATCTCCTTAGTTCCTGGCACTAAGTGCCTGCTCAGAATATATTTATCAAATGCATGAATTAAAAAAAAAATTGGGAAGAACTAGCCAAATCATCATTTCAATGCGGAAAGAGTATGATACTTGTACATAAAACACATTTAAACAAAATGAATTCTAAAGCAATCTCCAACCCATATGGCTATATGAGCTTGAGCACATTAGATAAATTCTCTGAGCCTTAACTTCTTTATTTGTAAAAGAAATAACAACCAATCCTACATCTCCAAGCCATTTTAAAGTATAAGACAATAAATACCAAAGCACTTTTCAGACTGCAGACGCATGCTGGTTAAAACAACCAAGAGCAGTCCACATGCTAACTACCTCTATCATTCAAATAAAAGGCAGCGGGGAGGATAAAACACCAAGGCAAATTTTCTGTGAGCACCAAAGAACAATAAAGACTTTGAAAACTGGGGGTCCGAATGGTGCCCCAAGGAAGCGTAAAGAAACAAGAGGGAAGGCAGGCAACTGGATTTCTCTGAATCTCCCAGTATAAAGCATCTCAGGAGATACATTTCAAAAATCTGACGATGATTGACACTTGAAAGCAATAACAAATTCCAGATTTCAATCTTCTAAAAATAACCTAACAGTGAATTCATTCATTTGAAATGCTGCCACTCCCCCCAAGTTATTTTTAACTTCTGGTAAGTCCATTTGGTAGTAGAAGGTTTGCATTTTTCCACAAAGCACCCTCCCCCCCCCCGAGGGAAACAAACTTTCCCTGATCTATCCTGGGCAGAACAATGTGATCTGTACCTAAAAGTTGGGGGATAGGCAGGGGGGACAACAACAACAGTGCTTAGGGATGTGCCTACTTACTTGATAAGGTGTGGTACGCACTCAATGTTTGGAGTTTTAGAAGTGAAAGGCGAGGCCACAGATGCCTCCTGCTCTGATAAAGAGATGCCCACATGAGCCATTTTCAAAGCCTGAAAGCAAAGAGTTAGCTTACTTTCCATGTAGACTCACGTACATCTCTACTGAGGCTTCATAAGAAAGGCCAGGTAAGCTGGCTGCAAGGTGGCTTGTGGGCCCAAACACTAGCTAGGACATGACCAAATTTCACCCTGCCTTACGCCTAAGAGCAAGATGGCACTGGGACACCGGGACACCTAGCCAAAGCAGTGAGTACGCCAGAGCTGAGTTCTACCCCATCTAACCTGTAATGACTTTTTAGTCACGGTGTGGCTTTGGTCAAACATCTCCCAAACCCCCAGCATCAGTTTATCTATCAAGAGGAATGGAGCTGGTGTCCATCCCAAGAGGCACTGTCTCTAAAGGCCTCCAGACAAGCAGGACCATGGGTGAGATTACGGCCACGTGCACTGGCAGCTACGTACCCCACAGTCGTTGGCTCCATCACCGCACATACCTACAAAGTAACTACAAAGGAACCATGTCAGTTGTGGAGGAGATCAAAGCTACCTTACCAGCTAATTTCTGTAACTAAAAAGATGAAGTGGCAATCATTACTTCAAGTTCAAATTTATCATTGATTTTAAGAGACTCTCTAAGAGTCTGGTTTGACTAAAGGTAAAGTGTGACTCGGCAATGTATATAATAAATTTAGAATCTAGCACATCATTTTTGACTCTGAATGTTTTATTTTTGGCTCTGCACTTCACTACTTAGGGAGCAGCTGTCTCAGCTGTAAAATAGAAGTGCTTGGCACAGTGGAGTGGGTGCACGGTCTGAAGCTAGATGGTCTAGATTTTGAACTGGTCTTTTAGCTATTATATTTTCCCTCAATAAACTATTGTGAGTATTAAATAAGGTGTCATATGGGAAAGTGCCCAATAAAGTCAAAAAAGATAAGTAATAGTTTTGTGCTATTAATGCTAACACAAGAAGAAATCTATCTGGTTGTTAGTCACTCAGCTCAAAAATGCAATGCCTTGCCCAGAAGTCGGAGAAAGAAAATACATCCCTTCTTCACAATGGATTTTGAGGCTGGGTAAACACTTCTTTCTTGAATTGTTGGCAAAGATGTTAATAGCCAGCTTATTAAAGAACGAGCACTCTTGCCAGGCAGGGTGGCTGACACCTGTAATCTTAGTACCCTCGGAGGCCAAGGAGGATCATTTGAGATCAGGAATTTGAGACAGCCTGAGCAAGAGTGAGAACCCCGCCAACCCCTGTCTCTACTCAAAATAGAAAAATGAGCCAGGTGTTATGCCAGGTACCTGTAGTCCCAGCTACTGGAGAGACTGAGGCAGGAAGATTGCTTGAATCCAGGAGTTTGAACTTGCTGTGAGCTAGGCTGATGCCATGGCACTCTAGCCTAGGCAAAGGAGTAAGAATTGGCCTCAAAAAAAAAAAGTGAAAAAAATATTTAGTAAAGTACGAGCACTCTGACAGCATTCACAGGGTATGTTATTACTTTTCTCCCATACTCCTGTCTCCAATGAGTAGGAGGACAGGGTAAAGGTGAGTAGGAGAAGGAGTTATGTGGAAGAAAGTGGAGAAGCCCAAAGTAAAGAACACTCTGGTGCTCCTGGAGGTTTGTTAACTGGATATAAAGGCTCCACATGATGGGCACTTTATCTAGACTATTCATTCTGACTTGGAGTGGAAACCCTTTGTGTTGGAAGTAGTTTTCTGATTTAAGATGGAAAGAATGCTTTGACGTGAGAATATTTAAATGTTTTTATAGTTATATGAATCTGTTACCATATGACTCTCCCTACATCATAACTATGATGATAGCTTATAAAAATAAAGCCTAAATTCTCCTTGCACCTTTAAGAGGTGACCTCAAACCACCTTCCTGTGTTATTTCCCCCCACACCATTTTATCTCCTTTATGTTCTATTCCAGTGCTTCTAAATATTGGATACAAAATTAACTTCAGTGAGGAGCATTGAAAAAATACTGATTTCCAAGCCCCATATAAACAATCGAATCAGAGTCTCTGAGTTCCGATATTTTTTCCAAGTTCTCCAGGTAATTTTCACATTAAGTGCAACTAACTCCCTGTACCTCTTACTTCCTCCCACCCCATCCTGCCCCCATGCAATTCATGCCACCTGAATTGGCAAAGAACCTACTCCAATTTCTGAAATTCTTCAACCAGATTGGATTTCTGCCCAGGAGACATTCTTGCAAAGACCGTTCCATTGATCAGTATCTGTAAAAAAAAAACTAAAGTAAATTTTTTATCATGTCAGCTGGTCATACATGAAATAATTGATTATATTCAGAACATTGAATAAGTAATGATACCCATGAATGAAAAAAGAAATTGTTTCTAACAAGCCTTCCCTTGGATTTTAAGACAACATTAAGATTTTTGGTCATCAGATAAGTGACCAGTAGAAAACAAAACTCAGTAAAGACAACTGCTTACTAAAAATATTTTATGAAAATGACAACCTACAGGAATTTATCCCAGCTGCCACAAGGTATTGGTTCTGAAAAATCCTGAACTTAATGGAAACTTGAACCAGTAGAGTGTGAGAAATTGCAGAATAACAAGAGGTCAGGATCTTGGAAGAAGAAAAAGAAGCAACTGCTTCTCAGAAAATTGTTCAGATCTAGCAGAAAAACAGCCTGATGCGGAAATAGTGATTATGAATATGGTCTTTGACTTAATCATACCATCGGATTTGACCAATTATGAAGCTCAGCTGATATCCCAAACCAATTTAAGCCCTGAAACATGAATGGTTTGGGGAATACAAACCCGGACCAGCTCTACCCACCTATACTCCTTTCTACAGAATCTAAATTCTTCTGTATTTGATCTATGTGTTTCCTGGTCTTCTTGGCAGTGAACCCAGTTTAGTGTTTGCCAGTCTTAAAGTTGAAATGCCATTACAAACTGATGAAGTGGTGCAAGGTGAAAAGTAAAGCGAAGACTCCCAAAACCCTCTGAAGAAACAGGCTTAGCTAAAAATAATGATAATAATCTGCCACTGTCTGCTCATTTGCTTGATAATATAATAGCTGGTCACCGTCCCTTGTTTGTTTCTCTTTTCCACATAGCTGGTAGTTGTAAAGATTCTTAACTTTCCTCCATAGATAACATTACCTTTTGGAACCCTAAGGGTAGTTTCTAAGATATCTTCCAGACTCCTCACTCCAGTGGGCTGACCCGCCCAGAACAGCAACCCATACCAAGAAACTGACTCAACTGAAATTGTGCCCCCAGGAGCTGAAGCAAAACAAGAAAGTGATTTCCACACCCCTGAAGAATGTGATGTTCACATTCCTATAATTTTATCCCCAAACTTGCCTCCTCCCTGTCAAATTAGCCTTAAAAACCTTTTCTCCCCAATTCTTGGAGAGATGGAATTAAAAAATTCTTCCCATTTCCCCTCTGAACACTATGCAGAAGAAACTCCCTACCATAAACCTTGCTGTCTCTGGGTACTGGCTTCCTCTTGGGCAACAGGCAGATGAACCTGGTTGCGTGGCAGCAAAGTCTTTATTCTGTTTTTCTTAAATGGTATCTAAGATCATGGCTAACTGAATATACATAATTTCTCTTTGTGTGATATTGGACATATCTTCCTTTTGTTTGTTCACATTTGGCTGTCTGTATATGTGGGTTCCACATCCATGGATCAAACCAACCATGGCTCAAAAATATTTGGAGGAAAAAAATGAATGTTTTTGTCTGTATTCAATATGCAAATACTTTTTTTCTTATAATTATTCCCTAAACTATACAGTATAATGACTCTTTGCATAGAATTTGAATTGTGATAAGTATTCTAAATAATTCAGAGGTGACTTAATGTATACAGAAAGATGTCAATAGGTTCTATGCAAATGCTATGTTATTTTATATGAGGGATTTATTTGAACATCCATAGATTTTGGTATTCCTGGAGGGTCCTGGAATCATGAGGAATGGTTCTTTCATGAATACTGAGGAATGACCATGTGTGTGTATACATACATATACGTGGATATGTAATTGACCCGCCCCACTATGCCTTTGCTCTTCATCAGAGCCTCTTCGGTACAGAGGTCATCTATCAAAAACCCAATGAAGTGCCTTTATTCTCAGCCTACCTTCCTGTACCACTGCAGGATTTGCACTCTACTGTGAGACCCTTAATCATGGCAATATAGCAACAACCACCCAAAATTAATCTTTATAATTTGAGAAATCACTGACACTTCAATCCTATAGATGATGGAAAATTTACTAATCAAGTTTATTTACTTTCAATCTGGTAGGAAATGGGACAACAGTAACCTCTACAAAAATATCTACCTCTCTTATGACACATAGAACTGGGTATGTATTTCTTATTTAGAGGCTTAAAATAGGAGCATAAAGCATTCTCTGTGACAACAAGGGTATCTTCTCAAGGAAATTGTTACCCTCTTAGAACGTACCTTTGGTAGCAGGCTGCTGAAATGCTGACTAATAATATGAAAGGATTTTCCACTTAGGGCAAAATGGTAACTTCTTTCTCTGCCATTATCAGAGACTTCTTCCCTGATGTTAATATAATTGTCCTGCAAAGCCAGACACAGTTATTTTAGACTCTTCTACTTGACAGAGAGGTTAGGATCTGAGAGAAGGTAATGAAGACAGACCAGGATCTGTCTGTAAAAGTCATACTCCAGAGAAGCACTGATTCCTTAGAGAAGCACTTTCTTTTTGCTGGATCAATCTTTGCACATCCTGGCCACCAGTGAACAGGAGAATAACACGTACTCATGTCCTGTTTTCACGTTGATTTGATCTTGGTGAGTCCCAGAGAAGAGCACATTTCACACATTTCAAGTGTAAAATACAAAAGCACTGCAGCTTAACAAATCTCTCCCTAAAGTGAGGGCTTACTGTTTTTTTTCTTACAGAGTTAATATTGTTCTACAAGGACACAATGGAGATAGAATACTGACAAGCCTGGAGAAAAGTGAACAAAACTTGCCTTTCTCCCAACCTGAAGACATAGCCTGATTTTCTGATGCACATAGCAGTGTCTCTCCCAGGTACTAAATCCCCTTTAAACCCAATGAGATAGCTGACAAGCAAGGGGAAGGTGCCAAAAAAATTTTTAAGATGAAAATAATGGATCATTTCCAGTACTCAGAAGAGCACTGTACTTTACAGCTTGGTAGGAACACTATGGGAAACTGACATAATTGAGTTCATTGAACTGCAGATGTGTTAGATATTCATAGAACTATGTTGAATCCAGGTCGAAGCTGCCCAGTTGCCAACACTGTGAAATAAGTCAGTGATACAGTAAAAGGTCTGTTTTCAGGCATACCTGATTCCCATATGTGACGTGTTTCTTCTCTTCTATTGATTTCCAAGAGATAGACGCTGATGAGGACCCAGTGGTTTCATTTGCCTCAATGAGAATGATTTTCTGGCTTTCAGAAACCATCCCAGATTTTCTGGCCACTGTTATTGCAGTCTGAAGATTGTCACCTAGAAGAAAGAGTGTCTCGAGATGAGGGTGAAGAAATGGAACGAACTCATGCACAGCCTGGAAAATCAGGGTAAAGAGTTCAGTCCATAATTGACTTGTAAAGAGATATAATCTCTAAGGTCTGTTTCAGCCTGACCTTCTGTGATTCCATAATCCCTTTTGTTGTTCTTGTTGCTTTTGATCAAGTTACTTCATGACCTACAAGTATATTTCTGCCAGAAAGCAAAATTCAAATCTATTTCTGTCATTTGTTAGCAGCTTTGCAAATGTTTAGGAAAACCCTACTGGTTTAATGTGGTATCTAGCTGTTCCACTTCCCATCAAGATGGGATAAGCCCGTCATAGTCTCTCTCTCCCACTAAGCACAACAGAAAATGCTAACTACCAAGGACTTTGAAACATAAAGAAAACCAGGCAGACTGTGGAAGGGCATCAAACTAGAAGAAGCAACCTCAGAGGGGATGAGTTTCTTAGCTCTCTCACATGTTTGACCCAAGTATGGGCCTCAGTCCAAGAGCTGTTCAGGAAACTGAAACTCCAGGGGAAGCCCAGTCTTCCTGGCCACAGGAACCAGAAAAATGGGTCCTTGTAGGCTGAAGTATGTGAGGGAAAATTCTGAAAAGGAGAAAGCTAGACAAGGGGACTAACTCAGCGTATAAATTATATACTTCTTGCACTCAGCCCAGAACTGTACAAAGAAAGATAACCAAAGCTTCAAGAATTGAACTATGAGGGCTGGGCATGGTGGTTCATGCTTGTAATCACAGCACTCTGAGAGGCCAAGTTTGGAGAATCACCTAAGCTCATGAGTTCCAGACCACAATGAGCTAGAATGAGACCCTGTCTCTAAAAATAGCCAGGCGTTGTGGCAGGTGCCTGTAGTCCGTACTACATGGGACGCTAATGGAAGAGAATCTCTTGAACCCAGGAATCTGAGGTTGCTGTGAGCTATGATGCCATGGCACTCTACCCAGGGCAACAAAGTGAGACTCTGTCTCAAAAAAAAAAAAAAAAAAAGAATTGAAGTATCATATAAATCATCTCCCAATTGTAAAAGTAACCCCTGAATGGGATAGACCCAGACATCATAGCAAAAAATTTAATATCTAAACTGGTATTGCAACCACCACCTGCAAAAAGCAAGACGGAACTTTATGTTGATTGCTCACTAAAATAGAAAGCTCAGTGTTCTACACAGGATTTTAATGGGATACAAAGTCTCACAACATAATAATCCAATGTTAAGGATATTCAACTTATGAAAACTCTGGCCAATTCTCAAAAAAAAAAAAAAAGAAAGAAAGAAAGGAAGAAAAAGAAACAGTTGCAAGTCCATACATGATCCAGATGTTGGAATTATCAGATAATGGTTTTAAAGCAGTTGTTATAAACCTTTCTTCATGTGGTAAATGTTAATACTCTTGAAATAAATGGAAAGATAAACATTCTCAACAACAAAATATATAAACTATAAAAAAAGAACAAAATGGATACTTTAGAATTGAAAACTTTCATACCTGAAATTAAAAAAAAAAATGGATGTACTTAATAGACAAAGAAAACATCTTTTGAAAAAGAATAGACTCAGGGCAGGTGTGGTGGCTCACATCTGTAATCCTTGCACTTTGGGAGGCTGAGGCAGGTAAATTGCCTAAGCTCAGGCATTCCCGACCAGCCTGAGCAAGAGTGACACCTTGACTCTAAAACTAGCTGGGCGTTGTGGCCAGTGCCTGTAGTCCCAGCTACTTGGGAGGCTGAGGCAAAAGAATCACTTGAGCCCAAGAGTTCGAGGTTGCTGTGAGCTATGACGCCAAAGCACTCTAATGAGGGCAACAAAGTAAGACTCTGTCTCAAAAAATAAGTAAGTGAATAAAAATAAAAATAAGTCAAAATGAATAGACTCAATTGTTTCAAAAGGATTCATTCATCTCATTAGGGTATAAGGAGGAGAGGAGAATGAAATTGGAAGAGAAAAAAATATAGTAGAACTCCTGTAAATTGACAATCAAAGAATGGCAACAAACTGGTTGACATACAGAGGTGGTCAACATAAGGAAATAGTCCAACTGTACTGATATACACACATGTGGATGTCCAGTCCATGAAAATTAGGTCAACTTAACAAGGTGGTCAGTGTAGGGAGGTGGTCAACAATAGAGGTTCTACTATACCTGAAGAAATAATAGCACAAAATTCCCCCAATATGATAAAAGACTTAAATGTACACGTTAAAGAAGTTCAGTGAACTCCAAACAGGATGCACTCACTGAGAATCTCATCTAGACATGCAGTAATCAAATAGCAAAAAATCAAAGATAGAGAAAAAAAGCAGTTAGACAACAGCACATTATTTACGAGGGAAGGTTGATTCAAATTATCACAGATTCTGCATCAAAAAATATGGAGACAAGACCCCAGTGGTACAACATCTTTAAAGAGCCAAAAGAAAAGAATTGTCAATTCTGACTCCTAGAGCGAGTGAAAATATTCTTTGGGAATGAAAGAGAATAAAGATATTCTCAGATGAAGAAAAATCCAGATAATTTGGCTCTAGAGTGCATGCTCAAGAAGAAATGCTAAACGAAGTTCTTTAGGTTGAAAGGTAACGATAATAGAGGTTAACTTGTAACTTAAATGAAAACAAAGCAAGAGAAATGACAAAGTTCTGGGTAAACATAAAAGTACAGTTTTCTTCCCTTATGTTACATAACTTTTCACTGTTGACAGTGAAGACTATACCATTGTCTGGGGGGGCTTTTTAGTGTATGTCATATTTACAACAATAACTTAAGGAAGAGAAGGTAAGAGACACTTCTGGTTGTAATCTTCTTGAAAGTCAGGTACATATATCACAATTCCTAAAGTAACCACTGAAAATAATAATAATAATATAACATCTGGCTGATTATCCCTTATATAGCTTCCCCAAGGATTCTACCAAATACTTAGGAGGACCCTCAAGAAAGCTGAACTGGTGGGAAGGAGCTGCTCTACACAAGGGTGGAGCAATCTAGGGAGCCGGGAGAGATAAGAGTTCTCCCCACATGCCCAAGCAGGACACTAACAGCCTGTCTGCTTTGCAACATAGCCCCATATTGCCATCTTCCACCTGCATGAGATCTATAAACTTTAGGATATGTGGCCCATGCTGAGCTTCAATCATCTGATAAAGAAGTATAGCAACCTAAGAAATCCCAGAAGCTGGACAGAAAAAGATCAAGCAGAATATTTAGAACTGGTGAAATAAAGAAGCGGCTGGGGATAGAGGAAACCTGCATTAAAAATAATAAGAGCACCCAAGAAAATGCAAATGCAGCACAAAAAAATCAAGCAAACACAATTTTCTAGAGCCACTTGCACCTCAAAACACGATATAAGAACTTAACAGTTCAATAAGGATTTGAAGGCGATTATGGCCATTGCTGAAAGCTGAGATTATAGTTTGGAAAAACTGAGTGCAAATGAAAAAATTTTCAAGTACAAAGCAAAATTGTAAAAAGGTGACAATCACAAGAAAAAAAGACTGAAAGGATAGATCCAAGGGGACCTGCCATGTGAATGATAGAAAGTCCAGAAGTTAAAAAAAAAAAAAAAAAGAAAGAAAGAAGGAAATTCCAGAGAAGAAAGGCAAAAATTAAACAAACAATAGAAGAAATTTTTCTTTAAAGAGGAAGAGAGATTAAAAGTGCTCTCTATGTTCCAGACTAAACTAATAATCAAAAAAGACAAACACATAGCAAATATTTCTATACTCCTAAGTTAAATGTAAAAGATTATAGGTGAAAAAGAACAAGTTACCTGCAGAGAACTGGCATTGGACTTGTAATGTGCAATACCAGAAACCAGAGGGAAAAGGAAGAGCAGCTACATACAGACAAGTAGGGGAAAAAACTCTACCTCAATATTTGGACAATGAGGAAGAATATGATTGCGGAATTAAAATTGAATGTTACTAACCAAAAAAACCCTCTACCTCAAGAATCCTATGTCAAGGCAAGATATTATTCACTGTCAGGGCAAAGAAAAATCTTCCAGCATCTATAGAAATTCAGACAGCATATCATCCCTCTATTCCATCCAAGGTCAATAATTGAGAAAAGAAATTGTAAACAACCAAAGAGAGAAATAGCAGGGTTTTCAAAATGAGGAAAAAGAAAGTGAAGAGGGAGGGTGGAGAATGATGAACTCTCACTTGTACATAAATCTGAACGGTGAGGGATAGATTATGACATTGTGTAATGTAAGTGCTAAATAAATATTTTTGAAATAGAAGGGTCATAGTGTGACATTCTAATATATCATAAATTAACCTAAAAGTCAGACTGACCAATCTGACTATAAAGGGAGAAAGTAAAAGTAATCTCAAATTCTCTTAGATTATAGAGTCTAGAAAGAAGGGATGGAGAAGTACAGGAGAAAAGAAAATATTCTAGAGTTTCAGCTGTAGGATTGGGTTCGGGGGCGTGAGGGGGAGGAGCAACTGCTTTGATGGGGACACAATGTATCTTAGCGACACAAATAATAGAGTTCAAAGCATCTGATGATGAGAGCAGAGAAAAGAAAAGCAACACACAAAACACATGAGCATGAATACGAATTCATCAGGAACTTATTTATTCACCTCTTGTCTCCAGTTAAAAAACATGACAACGTCAGTGTGAAATTTCATTGAGAAATCCACATTTAATTTTATTAAGAGATTTCATACATTTTTCTTGCTCTCCTCTTGTGTGATTTGGGCTTTTAGGGTTAGGAGGAAAGAGAACAGCATACGTATAGATTTTTATCTCCAGGATCATAGGCTTTATTGTTGATGGGCCTTCAGCGCAGTTTATAGACCACAGTGACTAAGCATTTTTCTTCTAGCATTTGATAATAAAAATCATTATCTTTGCCTGGCTCACATCTTCTTGTCATTCAGGTTTTATTTCAAATGTCTCCTCTCAGAGGGGCCTCTCTTAACCACCTCATCTGAAGTAGATGGTCAGACACACTTTACCACATCATCTTACTTTGTGTACCTCAAAACATGTATACTATTTGGTTCATTGATTGATTGATTGATGAATTTTCCATCTTTCCGCTGAAATGGAAACTCACTGAAAATAGTTACTTTGCCTTTTTTTGGTTCCCACTCCTGCATCTGGGATGGCGTCTGGCCCAAAGTAGGTAGTCAAAACTAATTGCCAAGTAAGTGAATCTCAATTTCCACATCAAATTCTTACTGTCTTCCCTATACACTTTGTTCTGTACCTGTGATCATCACGGTCCTTATCCGGGCTGAGATGAGCTCTTCCAAGACAGGTTTAGTCTCTTCCTTCAACCGATTCTCCAAGATCAGCAATCCCAGAAATATGAGATTTGATTCCACCTCCTCCCTGGAAATATACGTACATATATAGATAGATAGATAGATTGATTCCATTCAACCATATGTATATGTTATATATATTTATTGATTCTGTTCAGTCATTTATGTATGACCAATATACATATATGATTGAACAGAAATAGAACATTATAGCTTTCTTACAGGAAGTAAAACAAAGACAAAGACCCTTGACCCACTCACTCATTCAAACACAGTTCTTTAGGCACTAATCATATTCAGGTATAATCCATAAAAAATGCAGAAGGAAACACAAAGGATGTGGAAATATTCACTGAGTCAAGAGAAGGGGAGTACTTATTAAGCAAAAGCTTTGTAGAAAACAAGCTAAAAGACTGTGTTATTTCACCTACTAAGTAACAAAAGAGAATTCAAAACATCATGGAAAATTAAGAGAAGCACAAGAAAAAAAACTGCCAGTTTCTTCAGAATCCAAGGTTGTAATCAACACCATTTTAGCCGGAGGAAGTATGAAGTCATAATCTCAACAAATGTCCTTCTATTAAGGCCAAGCTCCTCCCTCTTCCTCCCTCCACCAGTAGCAATGCTCTTTTTGCATTGCCTTGGATGTTTCTGAGAGCAAGTAAGGCTTCCAAGGCTCTTATTCACCACAAGAACATTTTCAGGAACATTTTACAGAACCAAGTGCAGGAAATACAGTTGAGATTAGGAGTTCAAAGATTCTTCCATGATTCATACATCTTACATGCAGACATGAGAATAGGGCGCCAACATTGCCTAATTCTGGTTGAAACACAAATGAAAACAGCACTGCTAGAAAGCTCCCTGACTTGCTTGCCACTTGTGCATCTGAATGCTGGGTCTCACATAAGCCAGGGTCATGAACTAGAGTTAGTGATGCTCCCGGGAAGCTCCTAAGTCTCCATCAGAGCCCCAGGGCATGGACAGTTTGAACTGCTCAGCTCAGAGCATGCTTGGGAGATGGCATTTCTCATTCTTCGGAACCTGACATGTAAGTCTCTCTATAACGTGGTTCTAAACTGTCTTTTCAGCCTATCACTAAATTCTTCACTCATCCTAATTTTAAGCCAAGTTGGACAAGTCACCATGGATAGTCTCTGTACTTAACCATCTCTAGACTTTTCTTCTAGACTGCTATGAGACATTCTTCCTTAATTCATGGAAAATGTTATAAGTTCCCCCATGATTTGCAAGTATTTTGAGACCCAGCTGTCATGGTACCTCTCTCAGAAAGGATTCGTCAGATAGAAATAATTGCCCCCTTGTCATATCACTGCTTCCTCAGTTTAGTTCATTTTTCATTTGTCCATATATTATCAGACTTGGCTTTGTGATCTGTCACTCAGTCTCAACTACTTGAGGGGAAGCCCAGTTGACTCAATGCTGTGTTCAACAATGCCCACCTGTTGCGGACACACAGAAAGTGCTCAGCAACTGTGTGCTTCCTGGAAATGCTCTGAGACTCATGTGACTTCTTTTTCCCAGACAATCTAGAGAAATTCATTTCTGTTTTCAAAAATTCTACTGTTAGTGAGTTCGAGGAACTGTACTGAGGGGAAGGAGAGAATATGGAAAAACTATAGTAGCCCCTAACTCCAGAGACTTCACATTCAAGTAGGAGGTAAAACTTAGACGTGACCACTTCAGTTCTATGGAAGGCTGAGAAAAGGATCCTGGCAGAGGCCCAAAAAAGTCCCATGAAATAAGAGAAGAGGGTGAAGTGATTTCAGGAGCCTTCCTGGGGGAGGTGATGGTTAATCTGGTCTTTGAAGGATAGCTTAGCTAGTTGATGTCTAACTGAGTATCACCAATCTTTCTCGTGTTCCTTGTGCTCAGACCTCAAGCTTTAGTTATTTTCAGAGATGATATTACATACAGCTAACCACAAGGTGCCAAATTAGGCCAAGATAATGACTGCAGGGTCAAATATATTCCATAGCCTATGTTGGCACTAGTATTTCTCGTTCCTCTGAGTTACAGCCTTCAGAGGGGTTCCAGACAATAGTCAGGAAACTGGAGTTCTAATCTCAGCCCTACCACTACCTTGCTGTGTGACCTGAGAGCATCTGCTCTCTTTGGTGATCTAGTTCAGCTTGGGATCTCCAAGGCCTCTGCCAGCTCCAGTGTTACATGATTCTTCTTTTCATGAGTGTTCGTTGTGAACAAGAAATAAAAGGGAGTAATTTCTTAAGAGTTCTCAAGCTCTGCAACTTAGAATAGCATGCTATCCTCTCCTGCTTCCTGCATAGACATTAAAGCTCTTTCTGAAATAATAAATAATGATGAGTGTAATACAAAGGAAGAATTGTCATCCCTTTTATTATGCTTTATGTTTTTAAAATCCACGTGACTTCTAAACGATGAAGTATGCATAAAGTGAGAAATGCCCTAAGTAACCACACATAAAAGAAGCAAAAACAAAATACCCAGAAAGAAAGTCATGTCCTAATCAGGAATTAGCAAAGGACAGGAAAATTAATTTAGCTATCCATATACCTGTGATGATATGGCTTTAAGAGAAAAGAGGCAAATTTATGACCTAAGACCAAATTCTATCATTGAATTTGTGTTTAGGCCATACCAGATTTTGAAAAGCTAGAATTTTTATGCCTCTGGACGGGACATGTATTCTCCTGGTGCCATAGTCTGCACCAACCTCTACCACTCATGAGCCTCTACAGCCTGTGCTCTGTTACATCTACAAGTTTTAAAACCATGACTTTGCAACTTGTAAATACACAAATACCTTATTATGATAGTCAGAAGCTATAGCATAGCAGCCAGAACCTTGCTATATCCCTGGCAACAGGCTCTCGGGGAATAAAATTTCATTCCCAACCCTGCTCCAACTCTTCCTTGGACACAAATCTCCTCTTTTTCAAACTGTGACATCAAATCTCAAAGTTCACTTTTAGTTTTCTGTCTTGAGTGACTTTGAAATGGGTTAATCAAATTACAACAAACATCCAGAGCTGTGATAGCCAAAGTTGCAGGGAGTACATTAAGCTGACTCTGGGGAGAGGGTCCAGTAGGTCCAAGAATCTCACACAATGAGCCACTTCCCCTAAAGGGCCTCACTTTACCCATTCGTGAAGTCAGAGGCCCACATCAGGCATTCTCGGCAACGATGTTGTGGCATCTGAGCAAGATTTTCTGTAATGACTAATAAAAATGAAGAATTATCCTCTATTCCTCATTTTATTGGACATTAGGAATGCTAAAAATGGGATATTTTGAATATTTTATTGGGCATTAAGAATGCTAAAAAATAGGGATATTTTCCAAAGTCATTTTAGGCTTATACTATTTATCTTATACAATCATTATAATTACATAATATACTGTATTATAATGCTATATATAATGTCATCATATATTAAATAATTGTAAAATTATTTATTATACTTGTCTTGGCTCTGTTTTACATATAAATACAAAGCATTTTCACACTTTTAATATTCTATTTAATTTTGTAATAATATAACTATCTATACTATGTAAGTTGAGAAGAAATTATTGTGTTTTCTTCAGAGTCTTACTTAGAGTTGTTAACCATTTCACAATGACCTCACCGCCAGCAAGACTGGGGTGTTTGAGACTTCACACCTGTATCAGCCTATCTTTGTAGCTACTGCAGCCTCAACAATTCTATACACAGTCACAAGCAACTTGTTACTTCATTTTCTTTTAGTGGCATCAGCTGAGCAGTTATTAAAGTATTACCTTCTGTAGTACACTTTCTTTTTATGTTTACTATATAATAGGCCTTATGTTCATTTTGACAAAGAATATGTGCAGATAATGTTACATATGATGTATGACTTTTATTTTACTATGTTAAAAGAAGAGTTCTAAAATGCAGTTACAACAAGAAAACACTTTAGTCAATAAAGTTGAAAGCAAATACATGAGAACTTCCATATCTAAAATCCTAAATGGGAAAATAAGCCTTGATTATCTCCACAGCAATGTAAACAGTAGTGACTAACACAGAGTCCTGGAAATGGCATTGAAGGGAAAATAAACATGGCAGCCTAAAAACAGTGGAAATTATAAAAAATACACACAGGCAAATGAAGTTGAACTCCTGAATCCTACAGTCTATTCAGCTACTGAGCATGTCCATTTTAATCTACACACACCAAAACTTTCTCTAGTATGGGCCCTCAATCGTTTTTCTTTTTTCTACAAACTTTACCTAGATCAGTGGTTCTCAACCTTCCTAATGCCGTGATGTATTTTCATTGTTACTAAGGGGTTGTGACCCACAGGTTAAGAACCACTGACCTAGATTATATAATCGAAGATATATTTATTTGTTTCATTAAGCTGTGTATTTCCTACTAAGATATTTTTTCAGGCAAATGTTATGTTTCATAACTTCCCACTAATCCACTAATTAGAATTAAAAAAAAAGAAGTGGGGTCATGACCACAATTTCAAACTCTGAAACACTGGTTATATTCATATGTCTGTTTTCACAAAGCTGTAAAATAACATCATATTTTGTATTTTATGTATTTATTTCTCATAAAAATCTCTCAAGCACATTAGCTTTGTGATTTAGGAATGGCAGGAATGACTATATTCCTATTTACCAATGTTAAGGATGTTTTATGTACATAAATTTTTAGCAAGCTATTTAGCTGTGTCTACCACCCAGAACCCTTGAGTCTCATCCCATTCTGGTGCCTTTTTCCACCAAACCACTTTGCTTTGTCAAAATGCTTTCCCGCTTACCTTGTCCAGGCAGTGGTGTGGGAGTCGTCATCCAGCTTCTTGTAGGCCAGTGCTATGACCCGAAAGCCCTGTGTCGTGTAAATCTGAAGTTCACTAACAAAACTAGTTGGTACTGTTTAGAAAGTAACACAGGATTAGTATTGGCCAAAACTAGTACTGGCCAATATTTATATGGCCAATACAGGTAAAGCAGTTTTTTACAAACATCTTACTCTCTCCCAAGAAAACACACCTCTACAAAGATGTGCATACAAGCAGCAGTTCCAAACATAACCATATTGTCAGGGTTGACCTTTTTTTCAACCCATTCTTGAAAAGAAGAAAAAGGATAGGGAAAATGTAGAATCCTTTTTTCTCCAGTTCAACCAACAAACATTTATTGAGAATCTACTAAATGCCAGACCTGGGCTAGGAAGAGATTAAACTGCCAGCTCAGCTCTAAGGATTTCTGTCTAATTGAGTAACAGCCAGTAGACTAACAATGCAGTTGAACGAGATCATTGCAATGATCCAGACAATTGCAGCATGCTGTGAAACTCACTTACTGGTACCTACGTTAGACTGGGAGGAGATTAGGGGAAGGAAGGAAGAGCTTATTGGCTGGGGAAACATCCTCCACTCAGGAATGGAGGCATGAGACAGAAAGCCCTGGGTGTTTAGTTTGGCTCAAAGAAAGCAGATCAGGTCATGAAAGCCTCATAGATAATCCTGAAGAGATTTGAGATTATACTGGAGTGTACATGAAAGCCTCATAGATAATCCTGAAGAAATTTGAGATTATACTGAGGAAGCAACTGGAAGAATCAAAGGAAAAAAGTGGCAACATAGTTGTGATAAAAAGAGCAATCTGGTCACAGTATAGAGGCTAAATCAGAGTGAAAGAGACTGGAGGCAGAGGCTGATTCACCAGCTGTCGAAATGATTGAGAATGGTGAAGGCCTGTCACTGACCCATGACAGGGCCATGGAGTAGCAACTCACAAGACACAGGCAGGAGGGAATGGGAGGATCAGAGACAACACCTGAACTGGGGCGTGGGGTGTTACCATTCACCAGAATGGAAAAATAGGAAAAAGATAAGCTTGATTTTGGTACTGAATTTGGAAAACCAATGAGCCATCCAATTGATGATGAGCAGCAGACAATGGGACTCACAGAGGAAGTGCTGTGGGGACATAGTTACCTGAATACAGATTTGTCAATTGTAATAAAATTCTGTTTACTGACCTGTCTCGGGTTGGCAAAAGCCTGCCACCCTCTCTGGTGCACCTTTCATGAACGCCAGGCGATCGCCCCCCATCTCTTGGACAATGACTGTCATCCTTTGCAGGGCTGAGGAGAACGGGAACTGATGCAGGATTGCAATTCCTTCCAAGGGCACCTGGTCGAGGGATGAGGAACGAAGAGGCACGCATCAGCATAGCTCTTGGCTATCGGGATGTAACTGCTCGGCGTGTCATTCTGATTTTTAGCGAAAAGGGGGGAAAGTCTCACCAATTTTCATGCCTGGGAGTCAAAGAAGATACATCTGTGACCTTTCAAAGTCATAGTCCAGAGCAGAGTATCCCTCTGGGGGTTGTGGGGAGAGCGGCAGGCTTGGCTTACCTGGCTGGCTGTGTTGCAGGGCTTCACAACCACGGCGTGTGCCGGCACTCCCTTGACGTGGGAATCGTCCCCAGAAACAACTTCCTATTTCACAAATGGGATATTTTGCTGTAGAGACGTAGTTATTGTTCAGCTACTGATGCTAAGCTTAAGCTCTCCACCTGAGAAAACCCTCAGACCACCTCAGTGTACCCCTGTGTCTCTTTCCTCAGCGGGGGGGAGGTGAACCAGACCTATTCCGCCCCAGAAAAAGATAAAGCATTGGAAATGGATACTTTTTCTTCCATTCTTGAGACATTTTACAGAAACACAAATTAATAACACTCATTGAGGACAGTGAGGTGAGAAGCCACAGACAGATGTTGTCATAAAAGAAATGGATCTTTAGATTTGCTCAGTTTGAGGAGCCTGAACATTGAAGTTTATTTTTTTATAGGGGAGTAGCCTATAGGCAAGTCAGAATTTGATCTGATGCAAAGAGACAGGCTAGGATAGAAGACGAGGATTTGGGTTCATTTAACTTTGCCAGAGTGACTGGGAAAGTGCATTCAGCGGCAGGACCTTGCAAGGAGACAGGACACGATGTGGTA
>CAUYRH010015712.1:0-38063 GCA_963574655.1 Perodicticus potto | reverse complement strand
GATCAAAAATATTTTCACATAGTAAATGAGAAAATCTCATGAATGGTATGTCAATCAGGTGGATGAAAATATCTCCAATTGTATGTCAAGCCTGCACACTGTACCCCATGATTGAATTATTGTACACAGCTATGATTCAATAAAAAATAAATGAATAAATAAATAAATACATCACCACTTGGAATTGACTATAGGAGATAGGGAGATTAAGATCAAAAGAATTTTTTTCCCTTGTCAGAGGGTTCGTGAATGTCCATAAGTCCTGTTACTTTCTCTGTTGTTACAGCACCACGCTACTTACTTTGTATGCCAGGATTTACACAGCAACTAAAAAGAAAGGCATGGCAGAAATACAAATATTTGTTTATTATTTCCACTTCAGATCTTTTGGCCTATTTTAGAATATAATATAGAATATAGAATCAGTGTTTATCATGTTTCCCAGAAACTACACAATTCCTAGTACCTAATAATGTGTGCTTGGAACTTGCTAAAAGCTTAATATTATTTACACTTATATTCACCTGGTGTTATATTCTTTCCATCACTGCCTTTGAAATTTCACTTAGCCATCTACGTCCCAAATGATTTTCTCAGACCTCAAATCATTCATCTTTTATTTTGTTGATTAAAATTCATTGTTTCTTTAAAAGGCCCAGCAATAGGAGCAGAAAGATGAAGATTTGTGAAATAAGAATACGAGAACTGTAATCGGATGGCTGCCTTTGGAAACTGAAGTAAGCAGACAGATTGCTTTGGTTTTCTAATGCTCAAACGTTTTCATTATGTTTAAGAATTTCATCAGCCACAGAAGTGATTTTTTAAAAAGTATGGCTCCTTGACACTTGTCATCAACTAGTTCTGCTAGCAAATCTAAGTTGCAGAGCCTTGTGGCCACTGAGGCCAAGCTGTCTGTCATTAATGAGACCTTCTTATTGGGTGCAAGTGTACAGATTTAAAAAAAAGATGTGGTTTCTACCCTCAGTATGGCATGGCCTTGGATGGAGACTCCCTCATTTCTGTATTCCTTTTCTAAACCATTCAGTTGACTTTATTTACTTATTTATTTATTTATTTATTTATTCAGTTGACTTTAAATTCATCTAATAGTTCAACTGAGAATCATAACAAAGGTCAGTGATGAAGCTATTTTCCTATCTAATTCAGAAAGCGTCATGAAGTTTTGTAACACACTAAACTCAACTTCCTCTCCTCTGGGAGGGTGAAGAGTTTTCAGTTAAGGAGGGGCCAGGGTACATATTTTTTTCCCCAAGGGGACACACTGTCTCTGGGCCCATCTCTGTGTGATGGATTGATCTACACAGGGCCTCCATGACTGATTGTAACCTGTCTTCCTTCTGTGAAGGGGGGCATTCCCTGTGGCCAAATGTGGCCAAATAACCATAGTCTAGTCCTTCTTGCAGTTGAAATCTTTGTTTTTTGTTGGCAACAGATGACTGAGCAATAAATGTGAAGGACAGCCTGAGAGAGAGTGGCCCTTGTACATGAACTAGAATTTACATCATTTCCGATGCTTGGAAAGATCAGATTCCTCTTCTGATCATATTCACCCAATCTCTGATTATAATAATCAATGGAATACCCCAGATTTCTAAAAAGAATGGGCTCAGAGTAACAATCTTTTTGAAAGGAAAGTCTAGAGAATGTGTCTTGAAGGTGTAGATGCTATAGATTTTAAAGGCTTGTTTGCAGATGATTATTGTGTTTCTTCAGGGCCACTTTGGAGAGTTTATAAGAAGGGGGCTAAAGTCTCACCCCTTTCTCACCCTGCTTTGTTTTATGCCTTAGAACAAAGGGTAGTCAGTACAAGACCAGTTTCTGAAGAGGGAGGAGAATTCTAACTTTAAACTTTTCTCTTGTACCTTTTCAAGACCTCAATGCCCTCATCCCTCCCTTTTTGAATCATTTCAAAATATTATGGGGATATAAATGTTTTTGGTTATGTGGATCAACTTGGGTATGCTTAAGTCAGCATTACAACTGTGTCCATCACTCAGACAGTGTTCATTGTACCCATTAGGTAGATTTTTGCCCATCTCATTCTCTCTCCTCCCCCGCTACTTGATTCCCACTGAGTTTTACTTCCCTCTGTGCACATATGCACTCATTGGTTAGTTCCATTTTAATAGTGAGTCCATGTGGTATTAGTTTTTCCACTCTTTAGATACTTCACTTATGATAGTGTTCTCCAGTTCCATTAGAATTGTTGCAAAAGTCTTAATTCATCTTTCTTCATGGCTGAATACTCCATAGTACACATATACCACATTTTGTTAATCCACTCATGATTCACCATTTTTGCAATTACAAATTGTGCTGTTGTAAACATTTCAGGGCAGGTGTCTTTTTGATAAAGTAACTTCTTTTCTTTTGCATAAATACACAGTTGTGGGATTGCTATATCAAATGGTAGGTCTAATTTTAGTTCTGTGAGGAATCTCTATACTGTTTTCCATAGAAGTTGTACTAATTTGCAGTCCCATCAACAGTGTATAAGCATTCCATTCTCTCTGCATCTGTGCCAGTTTCTATTGTTTTTGGAATTTTTAATAAAAGCCATTCTAAAAGGGATAAGGTAGTATCTCCCTGTGGTTTTAGTTTGCATTTCCCTGATGATTAGTGACATGGGATATTTTTTCATATGTTTATTGGCTATTTGTCCATCTTATTTTCATGTTTTTTGTTCACTTTTTAATGGGGTTGTTTATTTTATTTTATTTCTGCTGATTTGCTTAACTTCTTTGTAGATTCAGGTTATTAGCCCTATTTCAGATGTACAGCTTGTGAATAATTTCTCTCATTGTGTAGGTTGTCTATTTGCTCTCTGTCTCTTTTTTTTTTTTTTTTTTTTTGAGACAGAGTCTCATTATGTTACCCTCGGTAGAGTGCCATGGTGTCACAGCTCACAAAAACTTCAAACTCTCGGGCTTAAGCAATTGTTTTGTGTCAGCCTCCCAAGCAGCTAGGAATACAGGTGCCTGCCACAATGCCCACTTTTTTTTTTTCAGTTGTCATTGTTGTTTAGCTGGCCCAGGCCGAGTTCAAACCCGCCAGCCGCAGTGTATGTGGTTGGTGCCATAACCACTGTGCTACGAGCGCCGAGCCTATTTTCTCTCTTGATTATTTCCTTAGCTGTGCAGAAGCCTTTTAATTTAATCAACTCCCATTTATTTATTTTTGTTGTTACATTTCATAGTTTTAAAAATATATTAACTATTCTGTTGTAGCCTAGATTGATATATTGAATTATACATATTAAGCATCCTATTTTGATGAATTTTCAAACGTTTTAATTGTATTTAGAAAATTTGATTTTGTATGGCACTAAAGTAATAGATACTTGTGCTTAACCAAAGGCCTCTCTAAACTTGGAAATCTACACTTGGTTTATCTATACTTAAAATGAGGAAATTGATAGTGTATACAAAGTTTCATTTATATATTAATACAGTTGTTAATAGTATATGGGAACTATCACCTACTACTCGATGCTAAGTTACATGGTAGCATTATGCCTCTCTTACAGGAGTCTGCACTTTAGAGACTATGCACTCTTCCATGTCTTTGCTACCTGCTTTTTCTCAGTCTGGATGCCTCATCCAAGTGCCTGATGTGAAATAGAGACTCAATAAATATTTATTGCATATACTAAAAGCCAGAATGTATTCTCTTATTTTATTGCAAAGAACCTGAGTCCAGTTGGTTAGAACAGAACTAGGTTAGAATCATCCAAGTTTCTATTCTCATTCTTTTGCCATAGGTTTATTATGTTTTATATGTCAACAGTATTACAGAGCAAGGGTAAAACCCTATCTTGCACCACAACAAAAAGCTTTTCCTCCAAAATGTTTATAACTCCTCAATAGAAAAAGCAAAGGCCTTTGCTAAAGCCGTTTCAGCATTACATCTGGGCTTTCCCAATATGCTAACGTTTCCACGGCGAACAAGTCTTCAGTGCAGTGACTGTCTCTCCCGGCTTCCCACAGCAGTACAGTGATTCATAACTTGTCTCAAAAAGACCTGAGGGAAGGTGGGAGGCTGCAGAGAGACTGAGAAAAGTGTCCATTACTAAGATCTGCCTGATGGACGGTTAATAACTGTGCTAACGACAAATGGTGTCATTGAAAACAAACCGAGTAAACCAAAGCCTTGTTTCAAAGTTTTGTGAACTTTTTTTTTTTTTTAAACTTCTGTTCATTAGAGACGAACAGATTGAATAATACACTTGTTGCCTAACAGCGGCTGTGCCACAATGGGACTTATACAATGCCGGGGCATTGTCACTTTGCACAAAGGTAAGATGATAGGCTTACCCTCCTTGGGGGAGCCTCAACGAGAGGCTCAACATCCCTCCATTTGGGGTTCTCATTTGGAGGTAGCTTTTAGACAACCCAAGCATACATGAAAGGGATGAATTATTTTCCATAACTTCTAATCTTTTAAAGGCCAACAGGCACTCCAGGCTATTATCAGTAACATCCTTTGGTCAGTGCAGGAATAAAAAAGCCTTCCTGCTAAGTGGACCAGCGCAGTTTTGGACGAGAAGTTCCATTTGATGTGAAGATTGTTGTTCCAGAAAGAGTTTATGAGCTGTGTAGGTCAAAAGAAATGCACTCACCTGTTGGGGTCATTGTGTGAACCCCGACCTGGTTTGAAAGCCGACTGGGAAAACAAAGCTGAGGATGCATGGGTTTAAAAACATAAAGTCTGAGAATGCCTGGAGGAGGCTCACTTGTCTCAGGCCAAGCAGTTAAGATTGAGAAAATGCAGCCCCTCTCTGGCCTCTTCAGAAGGCTTTTATTAATTTTTAACAAAGGTACCTGTGTAAAATGCAAAAATGCCAAGAGACAGGGTTGAAAGAATCCCAAGTCACCAGGAAAATCGGATAGAGAGAGGCTGGGTAAAACGTAGGGGATTGCTAACAGATCAGAAGGCCAATGGTGTATTTAGAAGTGGGGGGGGGAGAAACTATTTCAACCCCCCCACGGGGAAGGAAACCAGGTTTCCTAATCTATCTACACATCAGAAATTCAAAGAGCCTAACCCCTCCTGCCTGTTGACTCTCTCTTGAACTCATAGGCCTAGTCAGGTCTGTCCGCCACCAGGACTCTTTTCATCTTTGTGGTTTTGATGAACCCCAAGGGATTGTGCCTCTGTGGCTTTCACCTGGGTACCCCAGGATTGAGGTAAGGTGCCCTGCTGAGAAGTCAATCTACCTCCCACACTCACCTACCTCTCTCAAACGTACTGATCCTTTGGTTTCCCTCATACTGATGAACAAAACCAGGATAAAGGAAACAGGGAATTCTACACTGACCCCCACACCACTCAGGAACATTATATACTTCCTTAGAGGGCCATTCAGAAAATGCTCTGTACGCTGTTGCCTGGCATGGAGCTTTAATAAAAAGAGAGTGTGCCGGGGTCAAACTTAATTGTGTTCTATGGGTGAGGATACTTTTTTCCTTCTAATATTTTATATGTATTTAAAAAATTTTTGTGTGCTGCTAGAGAATACAATCCTTTCTCAGTTCCCAAGTCTGTCTTCCTCTCTCGAAGGCCAGTTCCTCATAGGAACCTTGATGGAAGCCCAGAACTACTTCTGGGCTGTTGAGTAACAAGAAGTTTTGAATTCGCTTTATTACTTACGACATTATTAGTTGGAGTTTTTGATAGGATCAAACTCCGAGGAAATAGGGTGGACCCTCCAAAAAGAATCAACCCCTAACCTACCCTACTGGATGTCCCACCTGGGAAAGGTAAATGGGCAACCTCCTCCCTTACAACAGATCCCCAACCTAGGAAAGGGAATGTCTTGACCCCCACATTCCTGACCTTTAAAACCCCCTGTTCACCATTACCAACATGTGGATTGCTTCCCAGCCGGTTGGAAATCTTACCCCACCTGCAGCCAGGTGGAATGAAGCCATTTTAAATGCAAAAACCAGGCCTCCTTTCTCCTTTTGTCTTGCACAGCAGAATAATCTTTCATCTTTGGCTCTGTAACCTTTCAGTTTTTGAAAGACTCCTAACTGACTCAGTTACTTTACATAGTCTTGAGTCACTTCAAGAATAAATTGCATGAGATAATTTATTTAAAGGGCTCTGTACAGCATCTCATTAAATCTAAACTGCCAGTTACTGATTATAAGACACACTATCATTTTATGTCCCATCAGGAAAGAAGAAAATACGTCAGCTCAACTATCATATGATGATAGTACCGCTTGGATTTTTAAATTTAAATGTATTAGAAGAGTGATTTTAGACTTATTTAAACTTATTATTATATAAAGTAACACTTTGACACTGAATCTCACCCTGTTGCCCCAGGCTAGAGTGCCATGGTATCAGCCTAGTTCACAGTCACTTCAAACTTCTGGGTTCAAGCCATCCTCCTGCCTCAGCCTCCTGAGTAACTGGGACTACAGGTGCCTACCACAATGTCTGGCTAATATTTTCTATTATTAGCAAAGATGAGATCTCCTTCTTGCTCAGGCTGTTCTTGAATTCCTGAGCTCAAATGATCCTCTAGAGTCAGCCTCAGAAAGGAAATTATAGATAAAATAAGTTGCCTAAGGTAGACCTAAAACTTCTTCAAACCTACAGGCATTACTTGGAATCATTTTTTCAGTTAGAGTTGTGGAAGTCTGAGTTTGCCTCTTTGCCCACAGGAATGGTGGTGATACAGCATTTCTTGGAAGGGTGCTCCGTTAGTGTCCCCAGGACTTTCTTCTAAACCATAGGTTTGATGGGCCTGCGCAATAAACGATAATTTCATTATAAATGCTGTTTGTCCAGCAGTGGCCATAGACACCTACTGGTTTTAGAAATTTAAAAAATTGTTTTTGATTGTCTGCATTGCATCCTTATCCTGTAGGCACTATATTAAACTATTGTCATAATCTAAAATACCATTTTTTTTTTACTATACTAAGTTATGCAACTTCTATGTAGTGATATTATAGGAATCTAATTTGTGTTTTGAAAATAACATTTGTATTTGGTTTGCTTAATTATTTTTACTGTCCCCCCCCAAAAGATGGAAGAAAAGCTAAATGCAATTATTCCTGTTTTTGTATTTACCTATCTATATCTATGCAAACTTTATCAAAGATTAATTTTTCTGATAACTGAAAACTTCTGTGAATGATCTGTAAGTTTTGGCACGAACAGGGCATTACCCAAAAGAACACATTGTCCTTTGACTTGAAAAATCAACATTACTTCGGGAGTCTCCATTCATAATAAGTTTTACATTATATTTGGAATTTAGCTACACAATAATATTTGATGAATGTCAGGGAAAGTTCTTGTCTGCAATATTACCCCCATGTATAATGTTTGCCCCAATTTCTGACATTTTATCATGAGAGACTCATTCCTTTGGGCTTAACCATTGCCCCACTTTCTTTCATTAGCATGTTCTGGTGTCAGATTATTAGGTCCAGAAAGTAAATTCTGTGGGTTTGCTAGATCCCATACTATAAGTTTTAGGCAAAATTTTTTTTGTTTGAGTAGTTTTTTATTTTTTCAAATTAATGTGAGGGTACAATTTTTAGGTACATTGTTCTCATTTCCAGAGTAAAGTTCCATTTGTAGAAGCGCCCCTGGCCCGGGGCATGTTTTACACCCTCACAGTGTGCACAGTAGGTGAGATCCTGCCTCCTGCCCTCCTTCCTTCTGGGATATGTTCTCCCCTACCCCCCTCTGCTTCCCTCTGCCCCCAAACTGGACTATAATAGTGTTTGATTGTTCCTAGAAACATGTAATTGTTTATATACTAATCTCATATTAGTATGGAGTACGTTGGATATTTATTTATTTAGGTTTTAGGAAAATTTTGAAAATAGATTTTTAAACTAAAAAAGTTTCATTTTTTTGTCTTGTACATATTCTGAGTATATGTACTATTATAGATACAGGGAATGATAAGTTAGAAGGTTAGAGATTAAGGAAAATATCAGCCAGTAATAACATTAATAGATTATATTCCTAATTCCATATACAATGTTGTATGTGTAAATCATATGTAAAATTTTAATCCCATTCATTCAACAGTATAAATGTGTATCCAGGGACCCAGCTAGAACATTACTCTGACAGTGGGGCTAGACAAGGGTGAAGTGGCTGGCTGAGCAGCCCCACATTTGGAAGGACAGGAAGACCTCAGGGAGAGGTCTCAGGCTAGGAGAGCAAAGCTGTTCAAGCTTGGTCAGAGAACAGATCCGTAGTCATGACAGGATTGCCTGGTACTTTGCCCCCAGGCCTGGTGCCCTATAGACTCCCGCCTAGGTCCTGTGGAAAAAAGAAAACTGAAAATAAATACTCGAGAGGCTTTCTGTTTTCACTAACAAACAAGGCAGTCCTGTGCCTCCTGCTTCCACAGCAATGCCACACAGTTGGTACCGTGCTGCTGCCCCACCTCCGTGGTGGTGCCTGTTGAAAGCATCACAAACACCCAGAAGAAGAAATGGCGCCTGATGGATGTGGAGTATTCAGCAGATAAGGAATGCAGACAAAGAAAAATGGTGGCTGTCACATAGTACGTAACTAGAAGGTCTGAGAAGCCACGTAAGCAATTTCCTTGAAGCTTCTAGTTAATACTTAGGGGCCCTTTGAGAAAGCTGTGGTCCTGAGCACAGGAGGAAAGGTCAGTGAATTATGGCTAAATGATGGAATTTATGTGACCAAATTTTATGCTGAAAGCCAGAAGAGTCCTTTGGAAATGAGTGTTACTTATTCATGTTATTTATGACATATCCGTTTATCCATGGAGAACCTTACACAGTATGTGTGGAGTGTCCAACCTATTTGTTTCTCAGCTGCACGTGGGAACAATAGGAGTTGTCTTGGGCTGCACTTTAAATACACAAACACTAATGAAAGCTGATTAGCAAAGAAAATGTCTGTGCATACTTTCTGTGATAGCCCGCACCACAGATAAACAAAAAATGTCACAAAATCATCATGCAGCCCATGGCCACAGGTTGGCCACCCTGTTAAAGTCATTCATTCAACATTTGTTCAGGGCTTACTGAATGCTAGGAAATTGTGCTAGAAATTTAAAAAGAATACCCAATATTTTCATGAAAGTGTTGAAAATAAATCTCTGCCAGACTTTGCTGGCAAAACCAGAATAGACATATATATGTCTTTTTTTCCTTAGGAAGTTGGTGGAATTACCTTTCAGATGGTAATTTTGAGGAAACTATACAAAATAATGTGTAAGATTGTAGGCTCTGGCATCAGACGCCTTCTTTGAAACAAGCTCTGCCCCCATACTTGCTGTGTGGCCGACGTAAGTTACTTTAAGTCACTGAGACTCCATGTTCTAGTCCAGGGGTCCTCAAACTATGGCCCACAGGCCACATGCAGCGGTGTGAATTGTATTTGTTCCCATTGTGTTTTTTACTTCAAAATAAGATACGTGTAGTGTGCATAGGAATTTGTTCATAGTTTCTTTTTTTTTTTTTTTAACTATAGTCCGGCCCTCCAACAGTCTGAAGGACAGTGAATTGGCCCCCTGTTTAAAAAGTTTGAGGACGCCTCTTCTTGTCTCAAGTAGGAATAGTAATAGCACCACATTCAGAGTCATTGGGATAACCGTGAGAGTTAAATCGGATCATTGTAGTAGATGTTATAATTGCACCACTTAAAGCCACTGAGACTCTCTGTTTCATGACTGTGGGTCAAACTGCCAATAATCCCTGCCCACATCTCCCACCTGAGGCTTTTTCTGAAGCTCCAGAAGCCTGCTGCTTTGAGGTCCTGGGGAAGTAATGTGTAAGGAGCATCTTCCAAATCATGACTAAAGGGAATTTTTACGTGAATACCCCAGCTCCCTTGCCCATCAGGCAGGCATGTATTGTAAGCTCCAGTTTCCTGCAATGGTAACTGTCTTGATAGTCACCCTTACTTGGCCACCTTCCCTCTCCTGTTTCATCTTCCTACCCTTTTTCTAGTTTTCTCCTCACCTTGAAAATGAACCATCCCTTGCTCTTGAATCTTTGTTGTAGAGTTTGCTTCTGGGAAACCCAAATTAGACATAATCCATGGAAAACATTTTGCACATGGCAAACACTTAAAAAAAAATGAAACTAAGCAAAGAATAAATCATTACTATTGGATAGCCTCTTACTTTTCCTGTTTAATTTCAAATATTCCTGTTGAATGTCATGAAGCCATTCACTATTCTTTTCAACACTTAATCTTTCTTCTCAAGCTCTCAATCTCATGGTCTACATGAGAAAAAAATTACTTGAGATAAAAAGATAGCAACTGTGAAAGGTTGCTCTCAAAGCCATAATTTTTTCCCCATGGAGAATAACCAATGAACTGCATACTATTTATACTTCTGTATAAATTTAGCTGTTTACAGGATGTTTTCTTGATTAATGAACAGAAAAGGTTGAATAACGGAAATATACCAATAATAATATGATAATGACACCAAAGTACACTTGTGTTGTGACATGAACATGAAAGGTCAGGCAGTTCTAGGAATTCTAAGTTTGTCTTCAAGGACATTTTAGTCTTTAACAGAAAGGTGAACTTTAAACATAATGAGCATGGGTTTTTGTTTTGACTAATAGTTTTGATAGGAAGTCATGTGAAACTCATGTGACCAAAGTTTTCTCTTTGCCTTTGATTAGTGGTTTTTCAAACGAAGACTCACTTGCATGGATTTTATGTGTGTTTCCTGCTTGAAAAAAAAATGAAGATGTAAACATCACACTCAAGGGTATTTGGAGTATGACTGATTACTGTTGTCCACATAGTCTATTTAACACATTGATTAATATTATGAGCTTTGGAGTCTGGCTGTCTGAGATCAAATTGTGGTTCCACAATTAGCTAAACACTCGATCCTGGTCAAGTTGCTCAGTGTCTCTGCTAAGCCTCATTTTCTGTACCCATAAAATAAGATTAAAATTTTGCCAGTCTCATGAAGCTACTGTGAAGGTCAAATGGGCCGAAACATGTAAATTGCATAAGCACTCTATTCCTGTTAGCTACTGTTACTGTTTTCTTTTTCTTCTACCTCTTCTCCTTAGAGATGGAGAAAAATTAATGGTGTAAAAGGTTTACCAATCTAATGTTTTGTGCATACGAAACGGAGTTAGTTAGGGTCTGTCTTCAAATTTAAGTGCTTATATTTTTGTGGAAATGCTGATTTCAGGAGCTACCACATTATATTTCCTCCTGGAAGAGCTTTGCGTACACTAGAAGCCACATTTAAAACCTTGATTTTCTATTTAGTGGCTACCATAATATAATTTCTAATATTCCAGTATCCTAGGCATTCATTCATATTTTACAGAAAAACTTCCCAAAGAAGTAATGGCTACTGGTCCTGTCTAAAGTCAGAAAGATGAATAAATATCTCCAGCAAGAATTTACCAATAATTCACCAGTCTATATTTATTTTTCTGCTGCAATATTTTCCCCCAAGACTCCTTCCCCCTGAATCCTTGCCTCTCAATTAGTGTAGAGTTTTTAAATCTTTCTTTCTTTTATTTCCTTCCTTATTTTCTTCTTCCTTGCTATTTCTTCCTTTGTTTTCTCTCTCCCCATCTTCATCCTTCTCTTCCTTTCCCCCGTTCTCTTCTCTCTTTCTTTTCATATATTTTTTTCTACTATCTCATTCATATGAGAATCCAAAACAGACTTTGGAGAAGGCTTATTCAAAAACTTATAATGGCATATATATATTCCATGTCTTTCATGGGTCAAGGAAACTGTGCTATTTTAGGACTGCTCCCACTAAGCAGGAGACCATTTGGTAAAGAACATCAAAGACACACAAAGGTATTGGTAGACAATCAAATAGAAGAGAATTGTGAAATAGAACATTTTCATTCCTCCCATTGAGGAAAGGCAACCTAATTATAGAAGGTGATTTAAAGACAGACACACTTAATATTGTCTTTATCCTCTATAGAAAGATCAGAGATGATAAATTATTGACTGGGAACTGATTCAGTTTTGAATAAATGGAAAATTAGAAGGAACAAAATTCTTGCAGAATACCCAGAAAACCTTAAGCATTCAAATTAGCAGGGTCTGATGACCTTGATCCCTGGACTTTTCCAAGATCTCCAGAGTCCACGGCCAATATTTCTAAGAAATTGTAGAAAGGGTTGATGTCCTTCCAGACTAGCAAAGGAAAAATGATGAGCCTATATTTGAGGGGAAAAGAGATTAGTATTGAATGGTGTAGTACAAATTACTGAAATTTACCAAAAAACTTTATCAAATAATAATTGAGCTATCACTTGCAGAGGCATAGATGATTAGAAATAAGAAACACATAACTTTGGCATCAATAAATCTTTCCAAAGTTACATAGTTATTGATGCTACCCTAATGGGACATGCCGACAAGGGTAACAAAAAGGATATGCTTTGCCTCAATTTCCCTACAGCTTTGGGGCCTAACCCTCATTCATCACCTAGTTAAGTGATTCTGGGATATGATGGTGATGTGAAGGTAACAACAGACCCTATTTTCAAGAAGCATGGTTACTTACTGTGGGCATGTGATATTTTATTCTCCATAATTGGAATACAAACTCCTGAACTTCAATTATGTCATGCCAGCTTAGTCAGAATCTCTGGGGATGGGACTAAGATATCTGTGTGTTTTAAGCTGCCCTGGTGGTTCTGGTGCTGGGTGAGGGCTGTGAGCTACATCTGAGATGGAAGGCCTGGCTGCTCTGCTACGTGCAGAGTGTGGTTGAGTAAAGACGAGTAAACCAACATTTCCTCTGGTCCCACATGCCTTTTCTGCCTTTTGCCAACTACCTTGGCATTCCCATGTCTATGAGATCACCTGTTTTTTGTTTATTTGTTTGTTTTTTGAGGGGTCCATGTTTTATTTATCTGCCATGGTCCAACTCAGTCTTATGCCTCTTACAAAGCCTCCCTGACTGCCTCAGCACTTACTGGGAAGTCGTCTTCCATCTCTGAACATTGATAGTCTCACTGTGCAAAGTGTGATCTGTGAACCAAGGGCATCACATGGGTGCTTGTTAACAATGTAGAATATCAGGTTCTGCCCACACTCACTGACTCAGAACTGCATTCAAACAAGACCTTCCCCCTCCAGGGCATTGGTGTTCACATCAAGGCTTGACAAACTCTGGTCTACAGCAGTGATGCTACTTGGAACATCCCTGTGGGTTGCCCAGTGTGGTTCTCTAACTGATTTGTTTGTTGGTCTCATCGTATCAAATAGATTATATGTTTCTTTGATGGGAAGGTTCACCTCATACAGTTCTTTTGCATCCCTTCCTTATGTTTTGTACCTGGATGTACAATGACTAATAGCAATAGATAGATTTATTGAATGCAGATCGTGTGCCAGGCACAGTGCCAGATACTTTATAAAAGTCATTTCATTAAATCCCCACAGCGATCCTGTGATGGAGAATCGAATGCCTAATCCAGATGAGGAAACTGAGGTTTGGATTGGCTAACTCAGTTTCCCCAGGCCACACAGATGGCAGTTGGCACAACTGGAATCTAAAGCTGAACTCTTAACCATTGTACAAATTACAGTGTGCACTCAATCCATGTTTAGTAATTCAAGGCTTAGAAAAAGGGGTGACCGATTTAAAAGGCCTTTGGCTTTTACTTACAAAGGTGGAGCCAAAAGATAGAGACATAGTGCCCCATTTAGACTGCCTGGCATGTTTATCGACATCTTCATGGGCAACACCTCTACTCCCATCTTGTTTAGCTTTCATGGTGGCATATTATTATGACATTCATCTAATTTCTTCAGTCTAAACAGTTTCTAGGATTAGCCTTATTTGTATTATTTAGGGTGGCAAGAATCAAATTATTTCTATTATTGTTCATTTTCAAGTTGGTTTTAGTTCAAAGGGAGCCAGTCGACTTGTTGGAAATCACAAAGGGGGAAGGGAGAGAAAAGAGGAGGTGTAGAAACCTACCTAACAGGTGCAGTGGGCACTGTCTGGGTGATGCGCATGCTGAGACAGAGTAGCCCTGACATAAGCATTGCAAAAGTGATCCGTGTAACAAATACATCTGTACATCCTTAATATTGTGAAATAAAAATAAATAAGGAAATAAATAAATAAAGTTGTGCAAATCTAGGGTTGTGGAAATAAAACAAATCTATTTAAACTCCCTAAGACGCAGTAAACACACAATAATTATAGGCTCTTATTATGAATGCTAAGCCAGCTGCCTGGTGTTGCCATCACCTTCTAATCTCCTGCTAAGTAAATTTTTGGTAGAAGCCAGGCCACCAGCCTACCAGCCACCTGTAAGGCACTAATTTATTTTTAGTACATTGCACAGGGCAATGTACTAAAAATAGTAGATAGTTGGGGTAATCTTGCTGGCGTGTTTCATGGTCAAGATTAGAGACGATAGGTCATAAAACATGTTTTCCATTTTATTATCTTCTCTGTTCATAAGTTGGTGTCAAGAAAAATTTGACAAGTTATGAAGGCAGAGCTGCATGGGGAGCTCCCAGCAGGCAGGGTTCAGTTTATGCCCAGCCCCTGCTCAGTGATGGCACACAGCAGGGGAGGGACTGGTCTTTGTTGACTGACTCACTTTGCAGGAAGTAAGAGCTTTTTTCTTGCATGGCAGGGAGATTTACCTGATTGCAAGCTTGAAGTCAGTTGTGTTTAAGCCCTGTGGCATCAGACAAACTGAAAACAAGACCGTGTTCTTAGAGTTCCACTGTGGTCCTGGAGACTAATGGATTTGGGGCACATTTCTAGGTTATAATAGCCAGGGCACCAGACAAGCACATAAAATGTATAGCTGAATGGATACATATACATATTCATATCCTCAATGCTGCAAAGCCAACAATGCTCTGCTTACAACAGGATATTGTATAGAGTTGCTAATTAATGTCAGTGATGACCTTTGGAACTACTGAGAAGGCTGAAGCAAGGTCAGTCATTTGGTAGAAATAATTTGATTCAGATGCATTCTGACTCTCAGTCTTTATTGAGTATCCGAGACCCTCAGAATTTCATTTCTAGATTGTTTCTAGGTGAGTCAAGTTGAGTCTTTAAGAAAATCGAAATCCTCGGCAAGGCAGATATTTCTTAGATTTTGTTATCACATATTATTAATATATGTGGGGAAGGGACAAGATCAATGGCTTGGGAGCCTAGATGCCTGCATTTGCCTTCGGTTCTCCAATCATATCATCTTAGGCAAGTCAGTTCCTTATCTGTGAGATGAGAGGAATGCACAACAAGATCTTTAAATTCACAACTTTAAAGTTCGTAATTACGTGTATCTTGGTTTTCTCCTAAGCTTCTGTAGTGTAAGGGGTTTTTGATATTATCCCCAGGAAAGAAGAAACTACCACATAATGTTCTCAGAGTCTAATATTGTGCCCTGTAACCATAAAGCATTACATATATGAAAGTATTTATGGGTTTCTTGAGCTTGATAATTATTACCACCTGAGTTTCATTCTCTATGCAGCTTCAGTGCACACTAGCTGTTTTGGTTAAGGACATCCTGGGTTGCCAATAAACAAAATAAACAAACAAAATCAATTTTGATTCACTGAGAGGGTGTGGAAGAATTAACAAGAGAATACAAAGTATTTGTAATTATTTGAAAATAAATACCAGACTTGTATTAGCAAAGCACTCCTCCAAACCCATGTGGTACTGCTATTTTCTTTGATAATTGATTCTGTTCATAATTTACAACATGTTTGAGGGAGCAAATCCTTGATTACTGTTGCTCATCCAAATACCAGTACAGTTTGTACCAGACTATTCAGAAAGGAATATGGATTTTATCTCATCTACTATGTGCCTACTTCTTTGAGGAAGACAGCTTACTAAAAATTATGGGCTGGTAAATATTTTCATTTGTTTCCAAGACTACTGCAAGTGGTACAACACTACAGGGCTCGAGGAAAATTTTCCGCTGGTGTAATATGTTTCATGAACTAGAATTCCATTTGCCAACTCAGTTGAAATCAAGATTTGTGTTCAAAATGTTAGTATTTATCTCCTTACAGAAAAACAGGCTGGGTTTTAGTCATGCAAAATATAATTTTCTGAAGAATGTTAGGAAAAAATGTGATGTCTTTCAATTGACTTAAAATTTATTCCTACCTACTTCTAAAATGGATTTGAAGTGACTAATTTGAGTCACCACTCAACATTAATTATCCTTAGATTTCTCTTTCTACTGAATATTTCTGGCCACAAATACATCCCCAAACTTTTAAATAAAAACTGAAATATCTCCAACATAAAACATTGAAATAAGTGTGAGCTATACACGCATTTAAGAAAGATTAATAGAAATGAGATAATGATTTACTAAAACCTTGGTAAATCAGTGAGTGAAGGCTGTCATGGTGATGTTGGATAAATGAAAAATTAAATGTCTACAAAGTGAAAATTATAAGGGGTCCATCCTATCACCACACAGTTTGAATGGGATCACATCAAGCTAGAATTTATTTCTCTTAACATAATGTTCTCCAGTTTGATCCATGCTGCTGCAAATGGTAGAATTTCATTCTTTTTGTGGCTATATAATATTCCATTGTGTATATGTTGGCCAAGAAAAGTAGGTACAGATGGGCTCAGTGTCCATAGCTAAGTGGTTAGGGTGCTGGCCATATGCACTTGGGCTGGTGGGTTCGAACCTGGTTCGAGTCTGCTACATAGCAGCAGTAGCAACAACAACAACAAAATAACTAGGTGTTGTGGCAGGCACCTGTGGTCCTAGATACTTGGGAGGATCAGGCAAGAGAATCACTTAAGCCCAAGAGTTTGAGGTTGCTCTGAACTGTGACGCCACAGCACTCTACCAAGGGCAACATAGTGAGACTCTGTCTCAAAAAACAAAAGTAGGACAGATGCCAATTTTGTAATACATATATATTTGATTGATATTAGATATATGTACATTTATACCATATTACATATTTATATAATTGTAAATTATCTATTACATATTTCGTAATGATGTTATACTATTATTTATGTTCCAATACGTGTGTTATTTATAATTATGTATTTATATATTATTATTATTTTTTTTGAGACAGGGCCTCAAGCTGTCACCCTGGATAGAGTGCCGTGGCATCACAGCTCACAGCAACCTCCAATTCCTGGGCTCAAGTGAGTCTCCTGCCTCCGCCTCCCAAGTAGCTGAAACTACAGGCGCCCACCACAACACCCGGCCATTTTTTGGTTGCAGCCGTCATTGTTTGGCGGGCCCGGGCTGGATTCGAACACACCAGCTCAGGTGTACGTGGCTGGCACCTTAGCCCATTGAGCCACAGGTGCAGAGCCTATATATTATTTATAGAGAGAAAAGTTTTAAAAGATAGACATAAAAATATTAATAGCAGTTATCTTTGCATGGTAAGATTTTGAGTGAATCTTTTTCCTAAATTCTGATTTCACTTATCATTCTTAGTATAAAATAAGATAGTTTGCATGCGTCTATGCTTTTAAATAGAAGTGTAAGCAGGTATTAAATTCAGGACATCCTGTGTTATTGTTTCAAAAAGCCTGGTACTCAAAAGATCCCACTGTTTCAGGAGCTGCCCCTTTGATTATGGGAAAAAGTGAGCCTCGGACAACACAGATGTTTCCAATTTGAGGACCAGAAAAGTCCATGTGCCTGCCTCCTATTCTGGTTCTTAAGGATCATGGGAATTTGTCTTCCAGCTCCCTCTCCTGTGGTTAACATGTACACAGCAGTAAGCTTTCATAAACCTATGTTAACCTCTGCTCCAACCTCGAAACACATTTAGAAAAAATTTAGAATTTTCTTTTCAACCTCAGGGAATTTTGGGTAAAATGTTGTAAAGAGGGATCTTCATGCTAAAGCTGTTAGTAATGAAGGCTCTACTCTTCTGAATACTGATGTGATGGACAAATAGAATGTCTTGTTTCTCTAGAGCAGGCGTCCTCAAACTTTTTAAACAGGGGGTCAATTCACTGTCCCTCAGACCGCTGGAGGACCGGACTCTAGTTTAAAAAAAAAAAAAAAACTATGAACAAATTCCTATGCACACTGCACATATCTTATTTTGAAGTAAAAAACAAAACGGGAACAAATACAATTCACACCGCTGCATGTGGCCCGCGGGCCGTAGTTTGAGGACCCCTGCTCTAGAGAATACATACCTAGAAAATTAGGAAAAGTCAGGAACAAGCCACAAGATGCTATAAGATGGAAAGACTTCAGCTATATGACATGTTTGTAAATCCAGGATTTCAGTGTTCAGATTTTGTATAAATTTCCACAAATACTGTGATCTCTGCTAGTATGCTAGGAATAAGTATCCCAAAATAAAATATTTAAATAAAAATATTCAAATCCTCTCACTGTCAATGCTATGGTGTTGAAACAGCCCAGATTCACAACACTAACATCAAAACCATTTCTAGTCTTTGAGCATGTCTTACTTTTTTCAGTACCATTCTGTGTTCTAGCGCAATAAAATAAATGAGGCAATTTCTTCCCTGAATGTTTTTGCAATAGAATTCATCTTTTCTTGGGACAATCTATTGCAATTCTATTCAAACCCTACTCACTATTTAGGTCATAAGGCTCTAAAATACACACCGGACTACAAGAACTAGAGGCAGATGCCGCACCTTAGAACAAAGGCATATACAGTTTCATGATAAGAAAATGATAGGAAAACAAATCTTTCTTCCTTTTACTGTTAACACTTCTATTGAAACAGTATATATTTGAGAATCTGTTATGTGCCATGTACGGTCCTGGACACTTGAGATACACCAGTGAAATAAAACAAAATCTGCTCTCATGGAACTTACACACTGTTGGAGGAAGAAGCAATAAGCAATACCCATAGTGTATGAGTCAGTCTGTTGGAAGGAGGTAAGTGGAAAGGAAAAACCTAGAGCAGTGAAATGGAGTGCAAAGGTGAGCTGGTGGGAGATCGAGCAGAGTATAGCTTTAAGTAGGGCAATCAGGCCTTATTGAGAGGTAAGATGTGAGCACATATTATAACCAAAGTGTGTGGAACAGAAAAACGCCTGCACACTGAGTCCAAATGAAGTAAGGGTCCTGTATTGACTGCCGGTCTGAGAGCAGGCTCACGCCTCAAAGTCTCTCGACCCCTAGAGCCACGAGTGGATCTTTTATGAGGGGCTTTTGGTAGGGGAGGGAGAATCCTTAACGCAAGCCGAATATGATGAGAGCCAACACCTGGTAAGGGGAGTGCTTACAAGGGGAAGCTGGGGTTTTGCAGTTATTACCAAACTCTTTCAGCTGAGCTTCCTATCTTAAAGGGGGAGTGTTGAAATCCCTCAGTAAGATGGAGTTGGGGCATAACACAAAGACTTGAAGAAATGAAAACGTTAGACAGGCAAATATCAACAGGAGAATATTCCAGGCAGGGAAAGAGACAGAGGAACCGTCCCAGGCGGAGACAGGCCTGGAGTATTGGAAACACTAGGAAGGCAAGAACAGCCTGTGTGAAGGAGAGATTCAGTCAAGAGGAAAGAAATGACATTATCTAAACCCATGCAAGGGGTCTGTCAATGTGAGGTCTCCTTTGCTTGGTGTTATAGGCCTGCAGCTTCTTTCTAACCCAAGTATACTGGGCCATCCCAGACTTTACAGGTACTGTTTCTGAACTTCAAATGATTTCCACCCAGATTAGGTGTAGCACTTTGTTCCTGAAGTGCTGACTTCAGTGCCACCTCCTCTGAGTTCTTTTCTTGTCACTCTGGTCCAAAACCACATTGTTGCACTTTAGTTTCTAAAATTATAACTGTCAACAATAAGAAAATCTATGTATTGTGAATAGATTTTTCTCTAAAGATGACAGACAAATGGCCAGTAAACACTTGAAAAAATGCTCATCATCCTTAATTATTAGAGAAATGCAAATTAAAACCACGCTGAGATACCATCTAACTCCAGTGAGAATGGCCTATATCACAAAATCTCAAGATTGCAGATGCTGGCACGGATGTGGGGAGAAAGGAACTCTTTTACACTGCTGGTGGGACTGCAAACTAATAAAAGCTTTTTTAAAGGAAGTATGGAGAAAGCTCAAAGAACTCAACCTAGACCTCCCGTTTGATCCTGCAATCCCATTGCTGGGCATCTATCCAAAAGAAAAAAAAATTTTTTATTATAAAGACATTTGTACGAGGCTGTTTGTCACTGCCCAATTTACAATTGCTAAAGTGTGGGAATAGCCTAAATGTCCTTCAACCCAGGAGTGGATTGGTAGGCTGTGGTATATGTATACGATGGAATATTACTCAGCCGTCAAAAATAATGGAGACTTTGCTGTCTTTGTAGTAACTTGGATGGAGGTGGAACTTACTATTCTTAGTGAAACGTCACAGGAATGGAGAAGCAAGAATCCTATGTATTCAACTTTGATCTGAGGACAATTAATGACAATGAATGACACAGTGGGGCATGGGGGAAGGAGAGAGCAGACAGAGAAGGAGGGAGGGGGCGAGGGAAAGAAAACCAAAAAAAAAAAAAAAATAGAAAATAGTGTCTAACTTTCATATAAATTGGATTCAATTCTGAATAAAGTATATTACTTAAATGTAATTTTTTAATTCAACTTGTCAATATGTTGTTTAGGATATTGCATCCTCATCTATAAGTGAAACATGTTTGTAATTTCTCTTTATAACAACATATTTTCTCCAATTTCAGTATCAGGTGTATCCAGATCAAGAAGAATGATATTGAAATATTTCTTTTATTGTTTATAAGATTTCTGGAATTGCTTGTTTTGTAAAATCATTGTGATCTATGAGTTTATGACAGTTTGAACTTTGTTATTTAATTCAATTCATTGCTTAATTACTGTTTTCCTATGAATGATTATACTGTGGTTAATATGTTAGTATAGAAGTATTCCCAGATAGCTTTCTGTTTGTTGGGAGGTTGGGCTTTGGGGGGGCAGAGTTAATACCTTGCATGAAATATTTTATCTTATAACAGTGAAATTGCTTTCTCTTTGTCTTGTGATTTTTTTTTTGAGGTGAAATTTAAGTTTTTGTGTGAGTAGTACTATTATATCTATCTTGAGTGTCTTGCTTGTACTGTATCACATCATACCTTTGTTTAATTCTTAATAAATTGTTCACTTGTTTAAAAAAAATAAGGTCAGAGTATTGCTGAACTTTGTATTGATTAGTGCATTTGTCTTTTCTTATATATATAATTATTGATACATTTATGCAAAACAAAATGCAGGGCCTATAAAGCATTTACTCCTTTTTGTGTTTCTGTCCAAATTCTCTTTAGTATTTGTTGGTATTTATTCTTTTGCATAAACTTCAGTATCAGTGTCATAAAAAGGGGACATAAAACTTTAAAATTCAGATCTGAATTGCACTTGAATTTACAGTATTTTAAAAAGTTACACATTTTAATTTATGAATAGGAAATAACTTCTTTTCTATCTACGTCCTTAAAATTTATGTTTAACACATGAGAAATGTTATACAAAACTTTCATATGGTTTTCACCAACTTTCATATGGTTTTTAATTAGTTGCTACCTAAAATCATTTCTTCATCTTCTAGTCATTATTGTGATATGCCAAAACTATTTTATTTTTTAGAAAATCTTATATATGACATACTTTACGAACTCTCTTACTAGCTCTGGCGATTTCTTAACTCAAATGGACTATTCTACCTAAGTGAGCAAATATTCTCTTATGTTGGTTGGCAATTTTGGTCAAAAGTTGAGACAGCTATGATTTAATAATAAAGGCAATAAAAAAAAGTTGAGCAGTAAAGATAAGAATAAATATAATGTTTTTCTTATTGTGTCTCAGATGTTACATTATAATTATTCAGAACTTTCTAATGTTTCTAATGTCCATTTTGGCAATTTTTGATTTCAAGTTATATTTTTATTTTATCAAGATTATCAAAGTTACAGGTACAAATATCTCTTACTCTTTTTCTGGTTATAGAATCTTTAGAAATGCCCCTCTTTTATTTTCTTGATTTGGATAACCTTTTGTCTCTTTTTATTTTGGTAAGTCATGGTAAAGCTTTGTAAATTTTATTCCTCTTTTCTTTTTTTTTTAAGAGACAGAAACTCACTTTGTCACCCTCGGTAGAGTGCTGTGGCATCACAGCTCACAACAACCTCCAGCTCTTGCCTCAGCCTCTTGAGTAGCTAAGACTACAGGTCCCTGCCACAACGCCCGGCTATTTTTTGATGCAGTTTGGCCCAGGCTGGGTTTGAACCCACCACCCTCGGTATATGGGGCCGGTGCCCTACTCACTGAGCCACAGTTGCTGCCCCCACATTGAAACCACTTTAGTTTTGTTGATTTTCTCTATTGATTATCTACTTTGTATTTTATTGATTTCTGCTTTTATTTTCAATACCTTTTCCTACTCATTTTGGGCATAATTTTCTCTTTCTTTTTTGAATTTCTATGGTGGAGGCTTGGATTACTGATTTTAGATTTTTGTACTTGTTTTCTAATATAAATGTTTTAAAGCTATAAGTATTCACTCCATAAATTTTGATATAAAAATAGTCCCTTGACTTGCACTAGTTTGACTTACAATTACCCCATTTTATGATCATGTAAAGAGGACATTCAATAGAAACTAAACTTCTATCCCATACAATCATTCTGTTATTCACTTTCTCTACAATATTCTATAGATTATGAGATATTCAGCACTTTGTTATAAAATAGGCATTGTGTTAGATGATTTTGTCCAACTATAAGCCAATATATTAACAAGTACTCTGAGCGTGTTTAAGTAGAGTAGGCTAAACTAGGCAATTCAGTAAGTTAGGTGTATTAAATATGTTTCAACTTTATAACATTTTGAGCTTACAATGGGTTTATCAGGATGTAGCCCCATTGTAAGTCAGGGGTTATCTGTACTGAATCTTAATAATCATGTAATACAAATTTTTCTTATTTTTATATTTATATTTTCTTTAACTAATACAGTATTTACATAAGATTTTATATTTCTAAATAATTTGATTAAAGTTTTTATGTGTTTTATTAATATAATTACATTTTGATGAGAAAATATGGTATGAATAATTTTGTATTAAATTTATTGAAATTTATTTCATAGTCAATCACATTGTCTTCATTGGTAAATGTTCCACATTCCTTGGGGGGAAGAAGATGTTGCTTACATCAAACACAATTAATAGATACAGTGGTAGGGTTTAGTTGTGACTTTTTTTTTCTTTTTAAAAAATATTTTAATTTAACCATAAATGTATGCAATGTGATGATTTAACATCATAAATGTATACAATGTGATGATCTAATATACAATGTGGAATGCTTAAATCAAACTGATTAACATAACCATCTCCTCGCTTACTTATTTTTTGTAGTAAGACATTTAAAATTACTCTTAGCTATTGTGAAACGCACCCTTGCCTTGTCCACATTAGCTGAGACCCCACCAAGTGCCCCCCCCTCAGCAGTCGTCCTACCTCCTTCTCCCTTCTCTCCCCTCCCCCTCACTAGACTATATTTGTGCTTTATCCTTAGCATGAGTGTGTGTTTATATATTGTTTTCATAGTAGTATTGAGTACATTGGATACTTTTTTTTCCATTCTTGAGATACTTTACTGAGAAGAATGTGTTCCAAATCCATCCCGGTAGACATAAAAGATGTAAAGTCTCCATCTTTTTATGGCTGAATAGTATCCCATGGTATATGTATACCACAATTTGTTAATCCATTCATGGGCATTTGGGTTGCTTCCACAATTTGGCAATTATGAACTGGGCTGTAATAAACATTCCAGTGCAAATGTCTTTGTGATAAAATGATATCTTCTGGGTAAATATCTAGTAATGGGATTGCAGGATCAAATGGAAGGTCAACTTCTAGTTCTTTGAGCATTCTTCATACTTCTTAACATAAAGGTTTTATTAGTTTGCAATCCCACCAGCAGTGTAGAAGTGTTCTCTTCTCTCCACATCCATGCCAGCATCTGCAGTTTGGGGAGTTTGTGATATAAGCTAATCTTACTGGAGTTAGGTGATATCTCAAAGAGGTTTTGATTTTCATTTCTCTGATGATTAAAGACAGTGAGCATTTTTTCATGTGTTTGTTTGTTGACTATTCATCTGTTATCTTCAGAGAAGTTTCTGTTTAAGTCTCTTGCCAACAAAGAAATGGGGTTGTTTGTTCTTATTGATTAATTTGAGTTATCTGTAGATTCTAGTTATCAGACTTTTGTCAGAATCATAACATGAAACATCTTTTCATGTTATGATTCTCCCATTGTGAAGGCTGTCTGTTTACTGTAGTTTAGTGACCTTGGCTGTGCGGAACTTTTAGATTAATCAAATCCCAGTCATTCATTTGTGGTGTTCCTGCAATTTCCAGGGGGGGGGGTTCTCATAAAATATTTTCCCAGGTTAATATATTCAAGTGATTTTCCTGTACTCTTGGGGTACTTTTATAGTTTCGTGTCTTCAAGTTAAATTTTTGGATTCATCTTGAATCAATTTTTAGTAGTAGTGAGATGTGCAGGTCCAGTTTCAGTCTGCTACAGGTCTCGAGCCAGTTCTCCCAACATCACTTGTTAAATAGGGATTCCTATCCCAAATGCATCTTATCCCAAATGATGATACATGGCTGGATTCATGTCTAGATTCTCTCTTCTAATCCATACATCTACAGCTCTGTTTTTGTGCCAGGACCATGTTGTTTTGATATCTATAGATTTGTGGTATAACCTGAAGTCTGATAGTGTGATGCCTCTAGATATGTTTTTATTTCTAAGAATTATATTGGCTATTCAAGGATTTTTCTCATTTAATACAAAAAAGTACTACTTTTTAAAGTTTTTTGAAAGTCTAACATTGGTGCTTGATAACTCTTTTCTCTTTCCCTCATCTCTTCTTGTTTTTCCTCTTATCATATGTTTGATGGAATATTTACTGGCATTCCATTTATAATCTGTTTATTTTAAAAAGTGGAGATTTTTGGTGATTTCTCTCTAGGGCAATGTTATATATTAGAACATTCAATAATGATGAAAATATTTCATATCTTTGTGTCCAATGTTATAGGCACTTGTCACTATAGCTATAGTCACATGTAAACTAAATTTACAATATAATTTTTAATTTATTTAAATTAAATTTAACTTGCTATATGTGGGTGGTGGTTACCATCTGAAGCATACAGTTCTAGGGTATATAATAACATCATTTATTATAATCCCCCATAAAATATCCCTTTATTTATCACTTAAGATCATTAAATAGTATAACATCATTTTCCCCATGTTCCATCTTTTGAGTTCTTATTTTAAATAAATTTTCTAAATATATTTAAAAATCTACACGAATGGATTTATAAATTGTGGTACATGTATACCATGAAATATTATGCAGCCTTAAAGAAAGATGGAGACTTTACCTCTTTCATATTTACATGGATGGAGCTGGAACATATTCTTCTTAGTGAAGTATCTCAAGAATGGAAGAAAAAGTATCCAATGTACTCAGCCCTACTCTGAAGCTAATTTATAGCTTTCATATGAAGGGTATAACCCAACTATCGCACAAGAATGTGGGGAAAGGGTCAAGGGAGGGGAGGGGAGGGATGAGGTTGGGATGGAGGGAGGGTAATTGGTAGGGCCACACCTAAGGTGCATCTTAGAAGGGTATAGGTGAAACTTACTAAATGCAGAATACAAATGTCTTCATATAATAACTGAGAAAATGCCATGAAGGCTATGTTAATCAGTTTGATGAAAATAGTCAGATTGTATATGAAACCAGCACATTGTACCCCTTGATTGCACTCATGTACACAGCTATGATTTAATAATAAAGACAAAAAAATGTAAAAAAAAAACTACATGTTATAACTTTTTAGCTTTAAATATTCTTTTACCTGTTATAGATATTAATAGAAGAGAAAACATTTTTAAATTTACCAACAAGTGGAATTTTTGTGTTAGAAATACATTCTCTATTCATTTAATACTCTAGTTATAGCTTGCCTTCTATTTTGGCACAATAATGCCAGCAGTGTGGGTTTAGTACAAGTCACATGTACAGGTGATGCACTAGATTTTAGTAGAGCCTTGATGACCTTAAAAAGCTTAACACATAGTCATCTAAGAAAAAAGATCTCCAGACAGAATATTTCCAAATAGCATTTAGGAGAGGAATGTCCTAGGCAGAGGAAAAGCCTAGAGCAAAGCCTCTACCCAGCAGTGTGCCTGACCCATTCAAGGAATAGCAGGAATGACAGTTCAGCTAGGCCCAAATGGGGGAAGCAAAGTTAGGTATGGAAATTGGGTTGCTGCAGATCACTCGCCTTGTAGGCCTTTGTAAAACACGGACTTTTATTCTAAGTGAAATAGAAGCTGTTTCAGATTTTCAGGAGCAGAATTACATAAAATGGCTTAAATTTCAAAAAGTATCCTTGTATTTGGAATAAACTGTGTGGGCCCCTGAGTAGATGTAAGGAGACCATTAGGACAACAGATGTTATTGGCTTAGATATGGGTGATAGCGAACATGTGGTGAGGAGTGGTCAGATCTGCATAGATTCTGAAAGAATTTTTGTTCAGTTTTATGTGAAACATAAAAGAAAAAGAGAATCAATTGGAAAGATGACATTTTTTGCAATTAAATCATAGCTGTGTACATTACTGCAATCATGGAGTACCATGTGCTGGTTTTATATAAAATTTGAAATATCTTCATCAAACTGGTTAACTTAGCCTTCACAACATTTTCTTAGTTATTGTGTTAAGACATTTATATTCTACACTTAGTAAATTTCACATGTACCCTTATGAGATGCACTGTAGGTGTGGTCCCACCAATTACTCTCCCTCCACCCATCCTTCCCCCTTCCCTCCCCTCCCTCTCTCCTTCCCCTTCTTGAGCTATAATTTGGTTATAGCTTTCATATGAAAGCTATATATTTGTTTCATAATAAGACTGAGTACATTGGATACTTTTTCTTCCATTCTTCAGATACTTTTCTAAGAAGAACATGTTCCAGCTCCATCCATGTAAACATGTAAGAGGTTAAGTCTCCATCTTTCTTTAAGGCTGTGTAATATTCCATCATATACATGTACCACAATTTATTAATCCATTCGTGGGTTGATGGGCACTTGGGCTTTTTCCATGTCTTACCAATTATAAATTGGACTTCAATAAACATCTGTTACAAATACCTTTGTTATAATGTGATGTTTAGCCTTCTGGATATATACCTAGTAGAGGAATTGTAGGATTAAATGGCAGGTTTACTATTAGATCCCTAAGTGTTCTCCAAACATCTTTGCAAAAGGAACATATTAGTTTGCATTCCCACTAGCAGTGTAGAAGTGTTCCCTTTTCTCCACATCCACGCCAACATCTGTGGTTTGGGGATGGAAAGATGGCATTTGGATAGAGTTTGGAAAGTTAAGAGAATAAGGAGCGTTGGGGAAATTAGGTGTGCAGTTTGGGATATGTTAAATATGTGTACAATGCAAGGGTACATTTCAAACAAGTAAGAGTATATTATAAATGTCTTACCACAAAAAATAAGTAAGTGAGATGATGGTTATTTTAATTAGTTTGATTTAACCATTCCACATGTATATCAAATCATCACATTGTCCCCATAAATGTATACAGTTATGATTTAATACAAATTAAATTAAAAATAAAATAAATAAGTTCAAAATGCCTAATAATATCTCACCAAAGGTGTCAAGTAGCTAAATATTTGGAGTTTAGGAGATAAGTGTCAGATGGTAATAAATTTGAGCATTGTCAACATAAAAGTGTTATTAAGTAGCCAGGAGCAATTAGTTGCCATGTAAGTGAGCATAAACAGAAAAACAAACAATATTAATGACTAATATCTGAGTACACTATAATGTTGAAAATTCTTGAGGAAAATATAGTCAACAGCAAAGGAGTTTAAGGAGAGACAAATGAGTTAGGAGGACAATAGTAACTGCACGTGAGTCAAATGATGGCTGTCAGACCAAGTAAAATAAGGACTCATAACTGATTGCTGGGTTTGTCAACAAAACAGCATTGTTGAATAGGTGAAGTGGATTGGAGCAATTTCAGAGAAGTGGCAAGGGTGAAATCTAACGGGAGTGGGCTGAAGAGAGAATGGGAAGAGAAACATTGTGGATCATAATGACAACTATTTCTAGGAATTGGATCTAACTGTTGTTCTCTGCCCTCAACCCAAGGAAGGACTTGGCAGGACATTGCATTACATTTTCTCTGAAATTCTGGTGGATTTTGTTTTGTTTTGTTTTGTTTTGTTTTGTTTTTAACTGACTTGCAATAGAAACAGGATACTAATCGTTTATCCAGGGCAATGTATAACAAATAAAAAGTGGGCATATTAAGAAAATTCTCTTCATGCCTATCCTTAGTCTGTTAATGAGGCTTTCTTTATTACAACTACTATTAAATAAGTAGAATGTACTTCTTTTTAAATTATTTATTTAGATTCATCAGCCTCCTTATAACTTTTGAGGTACCTTGTTGCCGAGTTATGAAGAGATCAGCTAGCCTGTGTTTATTGATATTCTTGTTTCATCAAGAGAGATTCAGAGAGATTTTAAATATCAGAGAAGAATCTTTAAATTTTTACTCCTAAGCCCCAGATATTCATAATAAATCAATTTTTCTTATGAAATAGAAATAGAATAAGGAAAGCCTTATTGCTATTTGTATTTAAATTTATATTAACAAATAATTCTGGTATGCAATAAACTTATTTTGTTTGCTTTCACACAGGGTGACACAAGTACTGATCAGATTCAGATAAATAGAGCAAAACTTTGGGAAATACTTAGCCACACAGGGAACCATTTGCACCATGGTTTGCTAAAGTGAACATTTTATATAATAGCGCTGGATGTTTGGAGTAGTGCAAATTTCTTTTCGCATAGTGCAAATATTATGACCTTTCAATTTTGGGGGGGAGGTAACTCAAGCTAAACTGAATGATAAAGAACTGATCATTGATGGAACACGACTATTCAAAGTAGGCTTTTGGTTCTTTAACATGGGTTTACTATGAAATCCAACAAGGAGTGAAAGGATATGCAAGAATTAAGAGGAAGGTGATGGAGGTAAATCCACAGAGACACCCTAGAGCTGCATAGAAACAATCAAAGAAAAGCCACTATAACAATAAAACATTCTGCATTCCCTTTCTTGCCATGCTAATCATGTTGGGGAGTGTTCCTCAACCACAGGAACTGTTACTAAGGAGACCACCAAAATCGTCCATGAGGAGCCTCCACCTGCCAATAGCCTTCCGTCCAGTCTGAGCCCTCAAAGGAATTCATTTCTAAGGGAGAAAAACATCCCTGGGGTATTACCAACATTTGTACATAACTTTAATAATAAGACTAATTGATCCTAGTGTCTAAGATCTAGATTTATAGGTTCCAGTTATTTTGAGTTAGTACTTTATTAAGAATTTTGTTTGTTTTTCTTTTTTCAACTATATATGTCCAAGCTGGTAAATCTCAGTTCCTTGGTGTCAGATAAAGGATTGCTTTCACATATTTGTTATTTAATCTGTACAGTGTTGCAGATGACCTAGGAGGGATGAACAACCAAAGAATTTGGTTGTACTTCACCTTACTGAGCATTGCCTCTCATGCTCTTTCTGGAGAGGTATCAGTTCTTTCCAATCATTACAAACCAAAATTTTTATAAAATACAGTGAAAAAAAATAAAACAAAAGAAAATCACAAAGAAAGTGCAAGCCATGCTTTTTATTAGTAGTGTGACGAATTGTCCTCAAGTTTTTATATAGTTATTCTCAATTACTACACATTTCCACTTAGACTGATTAGCAGCTCAGTGGTAAAAATTACATTTCTGCTCTGCTTTTCGGGGGCCGTATTCTAAGTGTGATTTTGCTTATTGATCAAATGGATAAAATATTACTTATCACTCCTTAAACAGAGGATACAAGGAGAGGAGAAATTAGGCAGTGATATGAAATAATTAATTTCAAGATAAATGTATGGAGTCATCTTTATTATTTCTTTTGTGACTAGCACAATGCCATCTATATGGAAAGAATCCAACAGTCCTTTTTAAATATGAATAAAAAATATTTAGAGTGTGTGCTGGTACATTTTGTTTGCCTATGTAAATAATTTTCAGATTTTCTTTTTTTCCAAACTGTCAGATGTCACACTGGAATTCTGCCACCAGCCTGGGACACTCAGCCAGCTAGCAGTGACAATCCAAGATGTTAACCACAAAGCAGACTTGACTAGCATAGAAATGTTGATTCCACTGTATAAGAAGAAAAATAAAGAATTATCCTAATGCTATATCATCAATAGTACAGGAAATTACAAACAGGGAAATATGATTTCTTTAAAATGATTTTTTCAGTATAATGAAAACTCTAATTACTTTTCATACAAGAGGGGAATAAAGCTGTTCTTAACAAAAGACTAATACAGAAAAATGTTGAATTCATCTATTATTCTCGATGAAAATTTAATAGACAAAACTTTTCAAGTGAAAGAAACCTATAGAAAGTTGAAATACAAGTATAGGTAGTGGTTAAAATCTACTTGATTGTGATGCTTTTTTTAAAGTGCAGCTGTAATCTATTGGTTAGAATTCTATTGAGAATTTATGCATCTATATTTATTAGTAAAACTATCTGAAGTTCTCTGTTTTAGTGGGGCATTTTCCTGGTTTTGGTATCAGGATTATACAGGGGTATAAGCTATTCTTTGAAGGTTTCACAAATTTGGGTGTGAAGCCATCTGGACCAGGGCTTTTTTTTTTTTTTTCTGTTAGGAGTTCTTTTCTCTTTTTTCTCAGTGCTTGAAATTGATCTGTTCAAGAGATATATTTCTTCTTGATTAAGTCTAGGGAGAGGGTGTTATTCCAGGTATTGATCTATTTCCTCCACATTTTCAAATTTCTGGGCATTGAGTTTCTTATAGTACTCAGAGATGATCTCTTGGATCTCTGTGGCATCTGTTATTATTTCCCCTTTATCATTTTTGATTGAGGTTAATAGAGATTTTGCTTTTCTGTTTTTAGATACTCTTGCTAAAGGTTTATCTATTTTACTTATTTTTTCAAAAAAACAGCTTTTTGTTTCATTAATTTTCTGAATGATTCTTTTGTTTCAATTTTCATTAATCTCTGATTTAATTTTGAATTCTTCTTTTCTTCTGATGGGTTTGCGATTACATTGTTCCTCTTTTTCCAATTCCATAAGATGGCTCATGAATTTATTGACATGCCCTATCTCTATTTTTTGAATGTAGGCTTTTAAAGCGATAAATTTCCCTTTTAAGACTGCTCTTGCTGTATCCCAGTGGTTTTGGTAACTTGTGTCTTCATTGTTGTTATATTTGAGGAATTTAATGATTTCCTTTTTTATCTCTTCCTGAGCTCAAATATCATTCAGCATAAGGTTGATTAATTTCCATGTCTTTGTGTAGGGATGAACATTTTCACTGGAGTTGAGTTCCACCTTTATTGATTTGTGATCTGAGAAAATACGGGGTATAATTTCTATTATTTTAATTTTGCTGATGTTTGATTCGTATCCTGTGATGTGGTCTATTTTGGAGTACCTACCATGGGCTGATGAGAAAATGCTTATGTATATCTTTGGGATAGTGTTGTCTGTATATGTGTATTAATCCCATTTGTTGTAGGGTTGCAGTTAAGTCCTTTGTATTTTTGTTTAGTTTCTGTTTAGAGGATTTGTCCAGTTCTGTAAGAGGGGTGTTAAAGTCCCTGGCTATTATGGTGTTATGGGATATCATAGTCCTCAGACCCCTCCAAGGTCTGTTACCTAAATCTGAAAACATTTAGGTTGAGTGTATAAATATTTAATATTGAAATGTCTTCTCATTGTAGCCTTCCTTTGACCAGCATAAAGTGTCCATCTTTGTCTTTCTTAACTTTAGTTGCTTTAAATCCACTTGTATTGATGACGGAATTTCAGGTTCTTGGTCTCAGGCAATTCGAAGAAGGAATCGACGGACCACAAGTGTAGTGGTAAGTCAGGATTTATTTACAGGAAAGAATTATAAGTAGAGGAAGAACCAAACCTCCAGGCAAGAGGACCCAGGAGGGAAGCAAACACTCTTGCTCCCTCTCTGAGGTCCAGCCGAGGTCTGCTTTGGAGGGGAACAGGCAGCTCTCCTATTCCCCTCTCCGAGGTCCAGCTGAGGTCTGCTTTGGAGGGGAACAGGCAGCCTCCTGTTCCCTCTCTGAGGTCCAGCTGAGGTCTTCTTTGGAGGGGAACAGGCAGCTCTCCTGTTCCCTCTCCGACGTCCAGCTGAGGTCTGCTTCTGAGCTGTTCTCTCTCCGACGTCCTGCCGCGGTCTGCCTCTTAGCTGTTCTATCTCCGAAGTCCTGCCGAGGTCTGCCCCTGATCTCTCTGCTCAGGGGTTTATATAGTCCCAGGGAGTTGCTTTGCTGGAACTTCTTAGGGGTGGGTCTTTGTTAGTTACAACCAGCTGTCCAATGAAGACCCGGTCCCTGGAGACTGACATGATATTGACCAGTCAGATGTGCACGAGGAGCAGACAGCAAGGTGCCAGTGTCTTCCGCAAGCTGATTTCTCCATCCGCCACAGCATCAGCACCACCAGGGCCAAGGCAGCAGTTGTAGAGCTGCCTTGTCCTGCATCAGTATCTGATAATAAGATTGCAACCCCAACTTTCTTCTGATTTCCATTTGCTTGAAATACTGTTTTCCATCCCTTAACCCCAAGTCTTGACATGTCCTTCAAGGCTAGGTGTGTCTCCTGGAGACAGCATATGGATGGCTTGTGCTTTTTTATCCCATCAGCCATCTGTGCCTCTTTAGTAGGGAATTCAATCCATTGACATGTGCTGAGAGAATTGATAAGTGTGGTGGAGTGCTAGTCATCTTATTTTGTGAAAGTCTGTTGTGTAGTTTATCCTTTGTGCAATTATGGAAGCTAAGTTTTTGCCTTTCATTTCCAGTGTTTACTTTACTCATGGTCCATTGTGATCTTCAGTGTTAAGAATGGGTCTGAGTATTTCCTGTAGAGCTGGTCTTGTTGTGAATTTCCTCAGTGCTTGTATATCCACAAAAGATTTGATTTCTCCATCAATTTTGAAACTTAGTTTAGCTGGATATGGAATTATGAGCTGAAAATTATTTTGATAAATAATGTTGAGGGTGGACAACCATGCTTTTCTGGCTTAGAAAGTTTCATTTGAAAAGTCTGTTGTCATTCTAATGGCTCTGCCTCTTTACGTCAGTTGGTGCTTACTCTGGCTGCTTGAAGAATTTTTTCTTTCATCTTGACTTTGGACACACTCATTACAATGTGTCTTGGAGGGGCTCTGTTAGAATTTAGGTGACCTGTGGTTTGATATCCATCTGATAGGAGTATGTTGGGGTCTTTAGTAAAACTTCGAAAGTTTTCATTTACGATAGTCTCTAGTAGGGCTTCCATTTCTTTGGGACAATCTTCTTTCACTTCAGGAATTCCTATTATTCATATGTTTAAATGCTTCACTGGGTCTTGTAGTTCTCTGAGAGTCTGTTATGCTTTCTCTCTCTTCTTTTCTCTCTCTTTTACATCCCGGGTTAACTTGAAAACTTTTTTCTCTAGCTCTGGGGTTCTTTCTTCTCCATAGTCTAACCTATTTTTCATATGTTCTACTACATCTTTATATTACCTGATTGTCTCCTTCATTTCCTTAAGCTTTGCTATATCCTTTCTATATTCTATATATCTCTCATCTGACTTTTGTTCTGTCTTTTCTTTTTCTAATCCATTCCTTTTATTGTCTTTATTATTCATATTTTAAATTTCCTTTCTGTCAAATCTGTTAATTCATTATAGGTGAAGTCTTCTGTAGTAGCTGCTTCATGGTCCTTTGTGGGAGTTGCTCTTTTGGTTTTTCATGTGCCCAATTTTTCTGTTGTTTCCTCTTCATGTGTTCTTTCTTCTTGTTCACCTCCTTGTCCTCCTTTTTCCTTCTTGCTTCCTCCTTTGCTTCAAATTACCTTGTCTTACAGCTTAGGTAAAAAACAGAAGAGTAAAGCTCAAGCAGGGAGAAATAAGAGGAAAAGAAAGAAAAAAAGTGAAAAAAAGAAGGAAGGTGAAAAAGGAAAGAAAAAGATAAAAAGGAAGAAGGATAAAATAAAAGAATTAAAGAACAGGCAAGAATGAGGACAGGAAGAGAGAAAGAGAAGGATAGAAGAAATGATATTGATTGGCACAATGTTAAGGCTACACCTATAATTTAAGTGTTCTTAGGGGGTAGGCTAGGTGGGTTCCTCAAAATCAGGAGCTCCTTACCTGCCTGAGGAAAGCCAAACTCTTCCTATGCCAAAACTAGGAAGAGAGAGAAAAGGACAAAAACAAACAAACAAAAAGAAGAAGAAGAGGGAGAAAATAAATAAAAATGAAAAAGAAATAGAAAAAATTCTACAGTGTAGACTTGCCAAAACTCTTTTGCTAGGACCAAAGGTAAAGAGGCTACATAGACTATGATCTCTTAGCCTCTTTGAGCCAGAATACTGCTGTGACCTCCCTGCTAGACCATAGTCATGCCCCCAGCACTTAGCAAAAAAAGAAAAGTTGAAAACAAAATAGAATAGATAAAGAAAATTGAAAAATTAAAAAATACAATTGTATCTTGCTCACTGCCTGTGGCTCAATGGGCTAAGGTGCCAGCCACATACACCTGAGCTGGTGGGTTCAAATCCAGCCTGGGCCTGCCAAACAACAATGGTAGCTGCAACCAAAAAATGTCCAGAGGGTTGTGGTGGCCAGCTATAGTCCCAGCTACTTGGGAAGCAGAGGCAAGAGAATCGCTTGAGACCAGGAATTGGAGGTTGCTGAGAGCTGTGATGCCATGGCACTCTATCCAGGGTGACAGCTTGAGGCTCTGTTTCAAAAAAAAAAAAAAAAATAGAGTTGTATCAAATAAATGAGAGAGAGAGAGAAATTGAAATAAGAAAGAAAGAAGAAAGACTAAAATATGGGAGGTGATATCTTAGCTGTTGCATGCACAATTTATATAGGAACGATGAGGAAATTAGAAGAGTCTCTATTTAAAGAGAGAATGAAGAGAAATTAAATAGAGAGAGAGAATAAATGAGCTTTAATACTGTGACCAAAAATACAGAAGTCTGTGCTCTTGATGAAAGTAAAAGTGGAAATTAAGAATGGAATCAACCAAATAATTTAGCAAAAGCAAAACACACCAAAACAAAAACAAAAATTCTTCAAATAGCCATAAATTTTAGCAACCTCAGTAACATAGAAGTGAAAAAAAAATAAAGAATTAAAAGGTAAAAAATAAAAATACTAAACAAAGTATATGTATGTATATGTCTGCAAGAAGGAACCAACTTTAATAGGAATATATATGTTGCAATATGTCACCCGGACACCAGGTGACACTATGCTTTTTTAGAAGATGGAGAATACAGCCAGCAACCTCCATGGTTCTTATTCCTAATTTAGTTCCCCTTGGTAATCACCTGATTGTTTCCTCTGTATCCAGACCTCATCAGGTTGAGATCTTAAGGCTCCTTAGCATCCTTCAGGAGTTGGTCTCACATTGCCCTTGACACCAGTTCCTGTGGGCTGTGGAGGTTGGTACCCCAAGGATGGAGTTCTGAACCCAGCAGGCATAATAATTAAGACTGCATGATTTAGGTCGCTGCTAAGACCTTCTCACGACCGTCCCACAATGGCAGCTCCCTGGCTGTGGAAACTTTCTCAGTATGGCTGTCCTAACAGCCACAAAACCAACAGTAAATCCCTTCCAACCAATATTCAAATCTGGTCACTGTATACTGTTCAATTCCACTCACTCTTCCAAGCTTTCCACTGAACATGTAGCTTCCTCCCCAAAACCTAAAATTCTGAAAAGGCTTCCTCCTGTCCCAGACCTCTGTAGGGAGGCCTACTGATCCCAGGGGGTGGCAATCACTTGCCTAATGTGTCAGATTTCCACCACTCTGGATCACACACTGTATCCAACTCATCCCCTCCTCGCTGTGATCCCTGAGCTATAACTTTGGGTAAGGTCTCCACATCAGGTATGGTGGGATTCTCTCTTTTTCCCCAATCTTACTAGGAGAGCTCAGCTGAAAGACTTTTCTGGTCCACCATCTTCAGGCAATTTTTTTCTAAATTAAATACATTAAAATAATTTTTAAACCTTTTGGTAAATACAATAATGCAGAAATAATGAAACTACAGGAATTCAAAATTGTTTTTAATTTAACACCTTATACTTTTCATCAGGAATAAATGTATCAAAAATTAACATGTGCATATTAGTGAAGCAACGTTGTCCAGGAAGATAGTTGCACTGATTTTATTAATACAGATTAAAGGACAATTACAATGTAGCAAATGGTCTAATAATGTATGATCACCTTGTGTATGTGTGCATATGTGTGACAGCACATGAAAATACCAAACAATAATGAATGATACTTAGCAAGAGACTACCACTTGCTGACACAAACACAGCTGTGAGAAAATGATATACCAAGGTTGTGAAACCTTACCAAGCTATTTGGAAAGTCCATGAATTTAACTGTCAGACCCTTGTACACTGTTAGAGGGACTGCAAATTAGCACAACCTTTATGGAAAATAGTCTGGAGAGTCCTCAAAGAAGTAAAAGTAGACCCACCATTTGATCTAGAAATCCCACTATTGGGTACTTACCCAAAGGAAAATAAGTCATTTTATTAAAAAGATATCTGTACTCTAATATTCTTTGAAACACTATTCATAAGACGTGGGATCAACCCACGTGCCCATCAGTTCACGAGTGGATTAACAAAATATGCTGGATATATACCACAGAAGAGTAATTATCTAGAAAGCTGGTTGACTTAATGCCTTTTGCAACAATTTAGATGGAACTGGAGATTATCCTAAATGAAGTGTATAAAGGGCGGAAAAGCAAACACCACATGCACTCACTATTAAAGTGGAACTCATTGGCACCTGTAGCTAAACCTATGTAATGGGTACAATGAACACTATCTGGATGATGGCCACACTGTTAACCCTAGCTCAAAAATTATTAAAGTAATCCATGTAACCAAAAACATTTGTACACCCATAATATTTTGAAATAATAAAAAAAAAGTTTTGAGAGTAGCATGGAGTTTTTTACAGAGTTTTGTTTGTTTTTTGTTTTGTTTTTTGATTCATACAGCCTACCAGATTTAATACATAATATAGCTAGACTTTTATCTTGTCCTCTAATGGAAAAGTACTGGTTTAACTATAGAATGGACATGTTTTGAATATTTGGAGACATTTCATTTGATCATCATCATGATGAAACTAACTCTATGCTTTAAATATTTAGACCTGACTAGAGCAACAATGTTAAAAAAGAGCTTTGAGTTAGTACATTTAGCTACTGATTTGCATTCTTCTTGGCTTGCTTTGGTAATTCAAGCAAATTATCCTAGCACTGAGAAAGTAGAAGATAACAATTGGGTAAGTGTGAGGGAAAAGAAAGATGTAGATGGAAATAAGGACCCAGTTTTACCCTTTCTTACAATTTTTGATTGAGAGTAAAATATCTTTGCTTTAAGACCATTATTTTCAACTATGGGTGAATGTAATTCACAATGCAGGTAATGGAGGTAATGGTAATAGCTACTTACAATCTAGGTGTGGTTTCAAAGCACTCATCATTACATTTAGAGCCAGGAAAATAAGGTTGAGTTTCAACTTCCATCTTCCCAGAATGGACCTAAGAAGGTAGACGTGCCAATGTGTAAATTAGTTTTAGTAATTTTAAAGTACTCTTCGGTACTATAGTTGTATGAAGTTTATATTTTCCCATTTAAATTATAAATTAAGGATTTTTTTTTAATTGAGTCATAGCTGTGTACAATAATTCAGTCAAGGAGTACAGTGTGTGGGCTTCACATACAATTGGAGATATTTTCATCAACCTGATTAATATAACATTCATGATATTTTCTCATTTACTATGTGAAAA